>LPNX010543351.1:0-51798 GCA_001517045.1 Pseudotsuga menziesii | reverse complement strand
ATCCCGGTGAAAAACACATGGGGGGGAAATATCGCAAATCAGGCAGCGGGACAACTATGGCATCGACAATCATCCTGCTACAAAGCCGCAACGACGAGCGATGAAGATGCTATGAGTTCCGCAGTACAATAAAAACCGTCGACAAAACACACACTAAACCTCAACATCGAAGCCCAAATGGCTATATTTTTCGACTATTAGCATGTTAAAATGTTGCAACGACGGAAGCCACAAAGACAAGAGGTTCCACAGACTAATCAAAATCGGAAGAAAATAGAACTAACGTTAAGCGAACCGTTAGCAAAATAGATCATGAACATCATCGGAAGTTTAGTTTGCTCCAGAGCTGCAATGGCGGAATGCCAATAGACTAAGGATTTTGTGGAAACGATACTGACAGCGATCGGTCAAACAAAAACTTAACCTCAATTCAAATGTCCAAAACGACGTCGACAGCAACAAGAACAAAAGTACAAAAGAAAACCACGGGATCAAGAAAGGTCAAAACTTTCGTCCTGATGCTTTTCAAATTGCCATCTGAAATGGCGGCAATACAAGGTACTAGCACTCCGATGGTGACAAAACAAAAACGCTGAAAATAAAACAAAGCACATCAATTGAAAACATGGTTTTGGATCAGGTCGTTTGCTATTTAGGCTCCACAACGGCAGCTATGTAGGTGACTATGGCCTTGATTCACAGTTCATACAATTTCCAACATCGAAATAAGAAATCACCCGTAAATCAAAACCTCAAGTCAAATGTCAACACTAGCATACAAATATATTCAATCAATCCCATCAAACTAAGAAAGACAATATTTAAAAGGAGGGTCCCAATTTTTTAGAAATTTTGGAAATAGTTGCAACTACAACAATTGGCAACTAATTGGTGACCCCAGATCTCTGAATCAACTCTTCCTTAGGTAACAGACTATTTTAGCAATAAAACCAACATGTTCAATTCTTTTAGATGTCTAGATTTCCCCAATGGAAAATATATGTGCTTTTAAACATTGATGATAGTCCAAATTTAGGAAAATGGAAACCCAAAATCTCAATGTCAAGATAACTCTTTTGAGGCCAAGTAGATGAGTTTCATTTTAGCTCTGTCTTTGGGTAGCTTCCATCTTGGACACCACAGGAATGTAACATATGGTAAACATAGATCTTCATTTGTTCCTCATTCCCATGCCATTTTTCACTTTCGTGTGCTTGTGAACTTTTTGTCCTTCTGAGTCCTCCTCGTGCCTTTCTTTCTGAATTTTTATTCAGGCTCCTCTATCCAGAGTGTCCTTTTGTGTGAGAGATGTATTTAATTTTATGCTCACACACAGAGATGAAATCTTGGCAAATTTTTTTGTACTTATATGATTCGATACTTTGCTTTGATAAATATTTCTTCTTTTAGGAGTTTTGACTTGTATTAGCCCTTAGGCTTTCAATTCTTGGCATGGAATCATTTATATATAATATATTGTTTACCTTGCTTCCTTTCCGTGGGTCTTTTGCTGTCACCCCCTAGGACATTTTAGATCTGAAATGGATGGAGCCTCGAAATAGTATTCCATACCTTTTGATCCTTAGTGTTTTTTTATGGATTAAGCAGGACTTCAATGTGTTCATAGCCATTTAGGAAAACTATTTACTAAAAGAATTTCTATCAGATCAAACAATAGTATACAGTCTTATACCCAAAAAATTCAGTTAATCCAAAACTCAGATGCTTTCCATGCAACCGAAAGTATTCCTCTTTTATTGAAATCAAAAAATAAATTTTAACCAAAAACAAGCAGCAATCAACCAAAACAATTTATTTATGTACAAAGTCATTTAGAAATAAAAACCAAGAAAAATAAAAAACTGAGAACTAATCCACTAACTGGCGAGTTCTTTGCCCACCCCTAAATATCTAGCAACTTGTATGTTAAGAGGCTAGGCTTGACTACAAAAAATGAGAAAGACCTAACCATTATAAATTCTACTATTCTTGAAACAAAAACTACATCTATTGATTTACAATCAATCTTATTAGCCCGTGAATATTAAAGGATATTAGGCTGGGTGTCCAATAGGTTGTTGGCTTCTTCTGATGCAGAGTGTCCCAGTTCAAGTTCAATCAGATAATTTCCCAATACATAATTTATATATTCATTTGTTTCTTCCAATTTCGTGACAATGTGTTTGATGTAGGGCTCCCTTAAAATTTTGATCTAATTTGGGTTTCCTTTATGAGGAAACCACAAATGTGACCAATCCGAAGCAAAATACCCCTGTAATCTCGCTGACCAGTCTCAATTCAAAATAAGTCTATAACCATCAGGTATGTTTGCTACCACAATATCAATATATTGACATATCTTTTCATTTGTAGATAAATGAATTAGAATATCTTCCACCTCCCCGACTACTTTCACATTAGTCCTGTCTAATTGAGTAACCTCCCAGGCAGTCGGTTTAGGTTGTCCATTAATTTTTCTGCAAACTGCAAGTGGCATAACATTAACTGATGACCCAAAATCTACCAAACAGTTATGCACCTTATGATTCAAAATTTCCAAAGTCAACAGGAAAGGTGGGGTTTTAAACCTAGTATTTCCTACCACACTTGCTTCAACAACTTATTCTATAGGTTGGTTTTATGTGGGTGTCTTTTCCCCTAGTTCTTCAGGTGTTTTGAGATTTTCTTCTTCAATAGGGTTAGCAGGCATGTTGACCTATTTCAGATCTTGACTGGTAATTATAGGTGTCTCATCATCTATGTTGTTCTTCGATTGTTTCTTTACATTTTCTTGCAATTTATTGATCTTTGAGAGTATTGAATTGTATTTGTTCACCAAATCCAAGATTCTTGGTTACATATTTGTTTCTAATATCTCTTCATGTTTCAGAGTATTTTCTTCTGATTCAAAAAGTGAAACACAGTCCCATAAAACCATGGCATCATTTTCTTGTTTTTTTGTGGCTTTACCACCCTTTTCTTCTTCATCATTGTCCTCTGTTAATTTGGAATCCAACAACTTATTCATAACTAATGTCATTGAGTTTATCCATTGAGGACAAATTTTTTCAGAGTGATGTTGTTGGTGAAAAGTGCATAAATTATCCATACCAACCTCAATTAAGTTCATTGATGCAGGACTATGTGGAGGAGGTTTGGATTGATTGTTATCCTCTTTTCTCTTGTAGTAAGGCTTATAGGCTTTCTGAGCTTCCTTTTCGTTTTCCAAATCTATTATTTTGTTGGAAAGATTCTACATCATTTTTAACATTACCTCAAAATCATGTGATTGCTCCTCCTTAGGTTTAGTTGGTAATAAGGATTTCTTCCCAAAAGTTTTTTATCCAGATTGCTTAGGATAATATTCTATGCTTTCTTTTTCAGCCTCTACTCTTTTAGCTTCTTCATAAGTCTCTGATAACGTAGGTTTAACTTGGGCTTTTGCAAACATAGTCAAGTGCAAACCCAAAGCTGAGGTATAATATTCAATTAGAACCTTATCAAAGGGCTTATCAGTTGCAGAGAAATTCTTAAGATAAGCAAAAAACCTTTAAGTAAAATTATGCACATTTTCTTTTCTTTCTTTCTTCAAAGTGCCTAAAACTTTCATTAGTGTTGAATAGGTATTTGGGATGCATATTTGCTTCTGAAAATCCTTTGAAAAGTGTCCCAATCTAGAATTGAATTTGCAGGTAGACCAAAATACCATGAGGTTGCTGCTCCTTTCAAGGTATGTGGAAAAAGTCTCCAGACTACATCTTCATGTTCTCCAACCCTTAATCCTTATATGGCTAAGTAGAAACTTTGAAAATGGTCATATACTAAAATCTTCTCACTTGGGTCGAATTTGGGTAGCTTCTTCTCAAAATCCCAAGTTAAGTCATGCAAAGGAGGTGTTAGGTTTAGAGGTGATCTGGCTTTCCAAGCAGGTGGTCGGTTTGGTGGGTTAGGTGGCTGGTTTGAATTTACACCTGCCATGAGTTTGGGTGGAGAGTGAGGTGTTGAATGAACAGGAGTACGGACAGGTGAACCATTAGGTGTATCAGGGCCTACTTGATTCAAAGGCTGAACAACTTCCTGTAAAGTTGTTTCTACAAGTTCTTCCCAATCTCCAACTAACACAGAGTCTTCCAAAATAGGATGGTATTTCTTCTTGTATTCTCTTCTAGGTAATTCAGGGATAATCGGTAATCCTCCAATATTCTTCACATAATCCCTGGTGTGTCTTCTCATATCATTAACAACTTCGTTGTTCACAGAATACAAATGTTCTCTATTCTCTTCGGGAAATGGATTAGGAAATGAACTGCTTTCAAAACTATCACTGGTGGAGTAATTTCGAGGAAATGGGTTTCCTCGGCCAGCCATGCACTGGTGGCCCCCCTTCTAGTGCCAGAAAAATTTTGAGGCCTGGAAAATCACAGGAAACAATAGCAAGGGATTCTCCCCAGTCAACGTTCCCAACTAGCCCATGACTGTTTGGTATGGGGAATGCGTTCAGTTGACGGTCCAGCTACGGTAGGTCAAGTAACAAAAATTAAAAAAATTTACTGGTTGTGGCCCAGTGCACCATATATATTTTTGTGTTTTTAACTTTAAGTATGATATGTAAGTGCCTATCTAAAATGGAGATTGATAAAGAATATGAGGAGTGGTCACAATGTGATGCACAGGTTCTTACCTCTCATCTTAGACTCTCTTGCATATGAACCACACACAATAGGAAATAGAGCTAACTAAGCTGTCCCTAGGGAGTGAGATTATCATTTAATGAGTAATGTATTACTGTTCATGTATTAAGAAAAATCACAGGTAGTTGTTCATTGATTCAAAACGCATAAACATGAATATATGGATGAAAAACAAGATAGCTCATTTTCTATGAAAACATTCATTACTCATAGTGGAAATTATCATAAAATAAACCAGAGAACATTCATAAAAGAACATAGGTTCAACAACAAGTTAGAACAATATCACGGTTAATGAATAAAGGATGAAAACAAAATAGTTCCCCTTCAACAACATCCATTGAACAACAATTGAACATTCCACCAAAGCTTTCTCCAACATGGAAAACTATAATAGTATATTGAAAAACAAAATAGATCCCCTTACAATGTCTTCTCACCAGTCTCACCGGGGAAAAAAGTCTCCTCTCTATCTAACTCTCCTATACTTATAGAAAAGGAAAAACCTTTTAGGCTGCCCCAAATGACTTCTGGGATTCCCCAATGTTTCATCTCCCAAAATTGTATTATATTGAGTGCTCATACAGTTTTACAATATATTACATTTAAACAAACAAATAAAGCACTTTAAGTAGAGGGCCCTGCTTGATTATTTAGGAACTTTTTCCATGCTTGGGCTTCTGATGCTACGCTTTCAAATTCAGAAGGCTCGAGGAAACAAATGTTGATTTCAAACTTTGCAGCCTTATTTTTAATCACTTCAATTCTTGTTGAGCTTAGGTGTAGTTGATCCTCAAGAAACTGTACACTAAACAATGAATGAGCCACTTCATCTTTCAAGATCTGTTCATCTAGTCTCTTGACTTGTTGAATCCTCTGCTCATCCTCTTGATATCTTCTCTGTAACATTTTTATGAACAGCTCATGTTCTGGAAATTTATCTAATCTCTGCTCAATAGCCACCTGGAATCGGTTGTAAGCGATCAGCAGCCTTCTGCAATACTCGGTGCAAGCTCCCCTCATTTTCTTTACAGCATTATTGAACTCTTCAGCTGTATTTATTGCAAATTCCAACAAGTCATAATCGTACTTCAAGCCTTGCTGATCTTTTTTCGGTAAGTCTGCAAGAATATATTCATTGGCCTCCATCCTTCCTATCCTTCCCGTCAGGACTTCCAAAATATCCTTAGACCTATCTACAAAATACGAGGTGGTTTCCAAAATTTCTTCAAATCTGTTATGCACCTGCAAAACTCTGCATCTTTCTTCTTATATGGATACCTGAAGCTGGTGCATTTTGCTTCTTTATGTTAGGGCATGCTCTTTGAAAGGATGAATACTGGTTTGCTATTCCTTAGCCTCTTTCAAAGATGCTGCTAGTGAAGTAATTTGTCCCTTAAACTCTATTGCTTGTACGTGAAACTATTTTTCTATCTCCTCCATGGTAGCCCTTTGTGTTTTCAGTTCCCCAACTTTGCTTTATAGTTGGTCTCTTTCTTTCTTAAGGTTTTCACATGTTGTTTTCAGTTCATCCATTTCTATCTTTAGCTCTTGATAATCCTGCTGCACTTTTTCTAGGCTATCCTAAGCATCTCTCCATATCTTTTCAATGGTAACTTCCAAATACATCTTGTCTGCTTGGAGGGATTGAAGCTTTGCTTTTGAATATTTCACTTCATTACGCATGTCTTCAAACTTTCTCTTCAATCTGTTGCTTTCATCCCTCTCCTTCCTCAGAGTGTCTTTTAATTGGGCAGCATTTTTCCTTGATTGGTCAAGGTCTGTCATTATTTGATCTACATTATCTTCAGAGGCATGGATTAATGCTACTCCAGCTTGCATTGTTAGCCTTGGGTCCTTGTCTGTCCCATGTACCAAGGTTTTATCAGTGACCATCATCCTCAATTTTCCAAAGGTCTCCACCTTTTTCTGAGTTCTTTTCACAATTCTCTTGTTTTCTCTCTCATAAAAAATGGTACTGAAATCTTAGACTTCTTCCCCTTTCTTCTATTCAAAAGGTATTAGCCTTAATCAAGAAACAACAACCTACCCTACATTGTTTCCAGAAGTTACAGCAGGCTCTTGAGGGTCAGGACAATCCTGATCTTGCACTTCTTGAGTGTCTGCGGGATCAGAAGTTTGTTGATCTGTTTTGGACCATGTCAGTTTCAAAATTTTAGTCTCCTTCTTTTTTAGCTCCGCATCCTCTTTCTTTTTTATTTCTTCTTGTTTCTTCTTGGTAGCTTATTCTGTATTCTTTGTTGCTTCTTGTTCAACTTTCTTCATTTCCTCTTCTTCACTCTTAAGCCAACTCTCGGCCTCTTGTGATAGTCTCCTAAAATCTTCTTCTCTTTTCCTTGCCTCCTCTTCATCAGCTTTCTTCTGCTCAGCTTGGCCCTTACCACCTTTAGTGGTGATCTTGTTTTTAAATCTTCTTTTTAATGCAGTCATATTTTCTTCATTTCTGAAATTTTCTTCATCCTTATCCCAATGGTTTGTATATTCAAAATGCACATTGGATTCCTTGCAATGTTCCGCAACTTTGTTTTGAGAATCATTTCTATGGAAGTTCATTTCCCCAAAGTGGAAATACTCCAATTCCTATATAAACTCATCATCTCTTCTAACTTTTGAAAACTTATAGCTTCCCAGTCTGAAAGGTATGGGAGGATAAGTTGCCTTCTTGTGCTCGAACAGAAAACTCCCTATACCATCCAGGAAAACCTTCCTGACTTCTTATTTATGCACTACAAAATCAGTGGCATACTTGGGGAGCAACGCAGGTGCCCTGAAGCAACCATACATTCTAATATACATCACCTCATTGGTCAAATAATAATTAGCATACTCCTCAATGACTTTCAATGCCTCTTCAGACATACAATTCCATTCTTTCAAGAAAATCAACGTATACAAGGGCATAATAAATTGTTCACAAATTTCTTTATAATGAATGTAATATCTGTGTGCCCATAACAACTTGTAGGCTATGTACATAGGGGTTCTATCCCTATCCCACATGCACCTTAGGTTTGAAAATGGCTGGGTGCATAGTATACAATCTATTAATATGGAGCTCATGTAGAACTCATATTTTTTCTGAGACACCACTCTCAGAGTTGAAGCAATGCAAGCCAAGAGACTGTTGGACACAATGTTCACTTAGTTGAATACAATCCCTTGGGTGGCTACACTTAAGATAATAGGAACCCATCCTTACTTAAAACTTTTTCCTTGAGCTCTCCCAAAAATTGTGTTCAACATTAATGCAATAAACCTATAAGGGGTTCTTAGAGTAGCTGTGTCATATTCCCCTGATGGCCTGCTTCAAAAATTCTTACCAGGTATCATCATTCTTTTTACTGTTTCAACCAGGTCTAGGTTGGTTTCCTTCAACCAATATTCAGTTAGGTAAACCTGGGCTTCTAGTAAGTGATAAGCTAATGATACATAGCCAGGACTATAAGCAACATAGCCTTGCTTGGCAGTATTGGCCAGAATCATAGTAGTCATGTCTACCCTAGGCAGAATCCATCCAATCACTTCTGAGCATGGGAAAATCTCAGGCCTTGTATCTATCTTCATCAAGGCAGATTTTTCAATATTGGCATATATTGTCAATTCTTCAAATCTGGTATCAGGCACCTCCTGTTTTGAAATCAGTCTGTAAATTTCGCCCCACTTGTAGTAAGGTTCCACACCGGTGGTGGCTCCAGTATCTTCATAAATGTACTCAACCTTTGTAATTATTTCCACCTCAGGATCCCATTCAGTAATAGGATCTTTCTTTTTCTGTGTTTTTGACATCTCGTCTTTGGAAAAGTTTCCCTGTCACAAAACAAAATTCCTTTAGGCTATTTGGGGCTGTTAACCAGTATTCAAAGAATGAATAAAAAACTGTATAAGCATTTACCTCAGCCGTATTTTCCATATCTAAATCTATGCAGATACACAACCAGTACTAACTAGCAAATATGTTTGGAAAAGATATGTCCTGAAAAATCCTAAGTCATGTCCGCGACTAAAATCAAACACTATCGACAAATTGCATCATAACCTCGCTAACATTGTAAACCTCTACCGGTGATCGTAAACATGACACTATGTGAAGTAAAACCAGTCTGATCAAACTAAAACCCTCAACATCTTCAACAAAAATAATCCTAAAAGCAAATGCGTCAACCTCAGTAGAATGTCTTCTAACAGCTTGCTCAAAAATAAATCCCCTCAATGAGGCTTATTCTTGAAAATGTGACCCTGTCCAGAACACGCAGGAAACCGGCAATTGAAACTCAAACCCTTCGAATTCCTAAACAAAACAAGGGTAAACGCCTGTAGACTACAAAAGAAAAGAAAAAATTTCCCCCGAATGGCCATACGCAACACCAGAAAAACCGGTGCAGACAGCGTAACGCTCGTCTGCACCAGTTTCCTAAACAGTAGGATAAGGTTCAAAAACTCATAACGGATCTGCAATAATCACCCAAGATAAATGAGAAAAACCCCCTTCGACCACTAACTGTCAAAGTGGACCACCATTTATGTTGATAAACCCATACACATACGCCCATGGACCACGGCGGGAAAAACCTAACCGAAGGACGAGACCCTAATTCGAAAATCTCAAAATAAAGGGAAAAATAATGGTTGGCCTACCGTGCAATGAGCTGTGTAGTCGACAAGGAGAATATGAAAGCTTCCACGGTGACACCATCCACAAGCGAGCTCCCGACAGCTGGTACGAAAGCACAGTTTAGATCGATAAGGAAAGTGCAGTCACGAAATCACAGGGATAATAATAGAATAATGCCCCATCCCATGTATATATATATCCCGGTGAAAAACACACGGCGAGAAAACATCGCAAATCGGGTGGTAGGACAACTATCTCATCGGCGATCATCCTGCTACAAAGCTACAATGACGGGAGACGGAGATGCTATGAGTTCCACAGTACAATGAAAACCATTGGTGAAACACACACTAAACCTTAACATCGGAGCCCAAATGACTATAGCCTCGGACTATTAGCATGTTAAAACACCGCAACGGCAGAAGCCACAAAGACAACAGGTTCTGTAGACCAGTCAAAATCGGAAGAAAATAGAACTAACGTTAAGCAAATCATTAGCAAAATAGATCATGAACATCGGCGAAAGAAAAATTATAAGGAGGAAGTTTAGTCTGCTCCAGAGTCGCAACGGCGGAACGCCAATAGACTAAGGCTTTTGTGAAAACGAGACTGACGGTGATCGGTCAAACAAAAACTTAACCTCAATTCAAATGTGTAAAAAGGCACCAATAGTGATAAGAACAAAAGTACGAAAGCAGGTCGTGGGATTGCGAAAGGTCAAAAATTTCACCATGATGATTTTCAAATTGCTATCCGAAATGACGGCAATACGAGGTACTAGCATTCCGATGGTGACAAAACAAAAACACCGAAAATAAAACAAAGTGTATCAGCTAAAAACACGGTTTTAATTTGGATCAGGTCATTTGATATTTAGCCTCCGCAACGGCGGTTGCGTAGGTGACTATAGCCCTAATTCACAGTTAAAACAATTTCCGACATCAAAATAAAAAATCACTCATAAGTCAAAACCTTAAGTCAAATGTCAGCACCAGCATAGGAAGATATTCAATCAATCCCAACAAACTAAGCAAGACAATATTTAAAAGGAGGGTCCCAATTTTTTAGAAATTTGTGAAATAGTTGCAGCTGCAACATAGCTATATAATTGTCCATCGCAGCATACAAGAGATTCACTACTCCTCTCTACACCATATCCCTGATATAGTGATATTTGATATCGATATGCTTCGACTTGCCATGGAACAACGGGTTCTCTAACAACTTTACACAACTCCGGTTGTCACAGTATATACAAGTAGCATCCAACTAGAGATCAAACAAATCAGATAATATCATCCCCAGCCACACTTCCTCACAACTAACCAAACAAGCTGCAACATAATCTTCTTCAGTTGTACTCAGTGCCACGCAGGATTGCTTCCTACTAAACCAAGAAAGCACACCTGATACCATACTAAAGCAGCATCCCAAATTTCTCTTCCTATCAATGGCACTACCTACCCAATCTAAATCAACATAACCTTCCAAGTTAATATTTTGATTCGTCTCATACTTGATCCCATAATCAACTGTACCCTTCAGGTACCTCAGAATATGATTTGTAGCAATCAAGTGAACATGTCTTCGATCTGTCAGAAACTAGCTCAATGTGTTCACAACAAAGAAGATATCTAGTCCCATATTCATCAGGTACATCATGTTATATTTTTATCATTTAGATAGTATTATATCAGGATCTTAATAGAGAGAATAACAAGCACAAAAATAAATCACAAGAGACAATGGACACAAATATTTTCCTCAAGGAAACCAAAAAGGAGAAACCCCGCAACTTCCTCAGTGATATAATAAGCACCAATGGCAGTAGTAAAACACAAAGACAGTAAGATGATATCTGATAGTTGTTCTCTCTCTTATAACAACTCCTTCTCTCTCACTCATGCGCTACAACTGAGTGTGACTGACTGTATGATAAATAGAGAGAATCACTCTCTATATATACTAATCATCTTACTTGACATTAACTCACGAAGCCTGACTTCTCTAGGAGAGTCTAATAACCCTAGTGCCCCACAACTACAGGGAGTTTAACCCTTGATCAATAAGGAGGGTTTCCCTCAATGACTTTACTTCACTTGTTTACATTACTGATTCTCCCGATAGGAACATTGGGGTATGAGATAACTCAATTACATTACTGATACTTCTCGATAGGAACATTGGGGTACAATGATGATGTATTTGTAACTTCAAAATGTATTCATCTATGTATCTTATGTATTGTAACCTGATGTTTATTTTGGTATGTATCTATTATGTAATTGAGTCATGTTGTCATGCCCTGATGTTCCGATTGGGAGAATCAATAATGTAAACAAGTCATGTCAAGTCATAGTGGGTAACCCTCTGATTGTCTAAGGGTTAAAGTCCCTGCAGTTCTAGGGTACTAGGGTTATTAGAATATCCTAGTAGAGGTCAGCCCTAGTAGGGTTTTAGTCATGTCGAGAATAGTATAAATAGAGAGCTGGGGTCTCTATTTAGAACACATCACTCACACACTCAAGTGTAGTGCATAGTTGAGGAAGGAGAAGACACTGGGGCTAGACAAGAAGAATATTACTGCTGTCCAAAGTGCATCTTACTGTTTTGAGGTTTTACATCTTGTGTTTATTCTATCTCTGAGGAAGTTGAGGGATTTTCTCCATTTATGGATTCCCCGATGAAAAACATTGTGTTCATTGTCTCTTGTGTTTGATTGTTGTACTTGTTTTTCTCTCAGTAAAGGTCCTAACATAATGCTAGCTTAATGTTGAAAAACTAACATGGAATCAGAGCTAACCTGAGAAGAAGACATTGTGCAACTACGGGAACTAGGGATTCCTAGATTGTGGATCTTCCTCCATATATTTTCAGCAAAAGTAAGGTGGAATAACTCTCCTCCTTAGGGCACATCTTTTTGTCGAAGCAGAATCCAATTCTAAGGTTTTTCAGTTTTGGACCTGTCACTGCTGTCGGAGATTAGGGATTTTTATAGAAGACGAATTTTTCAGTGAGCCCAAGCCTAGATTGATCTCCTCCCCAAAATCAAATTTAGGGAAAAATTTCAAGGAATTTGGGTGGACAGAACTATGGAAAAGAAAAACCCTAATTTGCTCCTAAACTAGCTCTACAGGATTTCAACTCAAGTTTCAGCTCAGACATATTGAACCTAGTAAGATATAAAATATTTTGTATTGCCATTTGAGGTTCTCAGTTAAGATGTCTCATCAAACCAAGCTTGATGAAAAGCTTGAGGGAGCTGATAAATTTCGAGCCTGGAAGTATAGGATCTCCCTGGTTCTGGAAGAAAATGAGTTAGACTCCTACATCCATGAGGAGGTTCCAATTCCAGAGAGAGATGGGGAAAAGGCCTTACATAAGAACAAGATGGTTATGGCAAAGAGGATCATTGGTGATTCTATCAAGGATCACCTTATCCCAAATCTATCCTCTCTCAAGACACCTAATGCTATGTTTGATGCCCTAACCAAATTGTTTGAAGGGAAGAACATAAACTAGAAGATGACCATGAGAAACTAAGTGAAGAATGTGAAGATTTAGAATGTAGAAAAAATCTAGTCTTACTTCACAAGAGTTTCTCAGATCAAAGAGAAACTAGAAGCAGTTGATGAAGAAGTGGAAAATGCAGATATTGTAATGACTACCTTAAATGGCCTTCCTAGGTCATGGGATTCTTTCGTCTAAGGAATCTGTGCTAGAAAGAAGTTAGTCAAGTTCAAAAGACTATGGGAAGAGTGCTCTCAAGAATAAGCTCATATAGAAGCTTGAGAAGAGAAGATGGGAAGTCAAGACCAAGCTCTCATGGTACACTCCAAGTCTCACTCCAAATCAAACAAAAGAAGACCTCATAGCTCTAGAGGTAAGCACTCTCACAAAGATAACACTAGAAAAAATGTATCTAGGATCATATGCTATACATGTGATGAAGCAGGACACTATGCAAAGAATTGTCCTAACAAATAGAAGATAATGAAGAAAAGAAACAAAAGAAGACATCATGCTCATGCTGCAGAGGATGATGAACCATCCAGGAAGAGATCCAGATATGAAAGTGAAGATTCTTCAAGAGAGGATGAATATGTTCTGATATCTGCTCTCACAAGTAACATTACTCATGGAATTGATGATTGGCTTATAGATAGTGGGGCTTCCAAACATGTGACTGGATTCAAGGAATCCTTTGTGAGACTATCAGAACATGAATCACCTCACAAGGACTCAAGAAGAACCTTCTCCCCATATCAGCATTATATGCAAAAGGAATGTGGGTTGCATTCATAGATGGTCAAGTCATCATGTGGCCAAAAGGAAATACTATCAATGTGTTGCAGCTGCAACAATTTCCCAAAATTCCAAAAAAATTTAGGACCCTCCTTTTTCTTGAATTAGTTTGATTTTCTTCTTGGATTTGGTCTGAGAACTTTTCAGAAAGACTTTGCTTATGCTTGGATTGATCTACAGCTGGTTTTCAATTTTTCTAAATGATTAAAAATTTCAATGATTGATCAAACCTTCATCATTTTCCTTTAATTGCGTTTTCATCATGGCTGAATCGGAAGTGTATTTGTTTTTCCCCCCCATTGTTGCGGATGTATATTCGGTTTTTGACTTCGACTTTTCTCCCGATTCAATCAATTTTTAATCGGCTTCTTTTTTATTTTGCATCAGAACGGTTATGACTTATTCTTCCGCCATTGCGGGTGGCAAACTGCATTCTCTCCCGATTATGGCTTGTTGTTTTCGTCAAGCCCATAAATCTTGGGCTGTCGCCATTGCAGCTGCGGGAAGTTTTCTCCTTCCAACCGTTCGAGTCATTTTACCTTCGACGTTGCAGAGGGTCACGCCTTTGTAGCTCCGCCGTTGCGGCTGCCGAATGCCTTTCCTTGCCGATCTCTTAGTCATTCTGCTTCCGACACTGACCCCGTGTTGTGGAACGGTTTATCATTTGTACCCCCGATGTTGCGGATGCTGATGTCCTTACAGTTTCACCGTTGCAGATGAAAGAAGCGCTAGCCTTTCCGATGTGTATTTGTTTTGCTTCAGATTCAGAATTTACCCATTACGGATGGCTTAACGCTTTGGCCGTCCGCCATTACGGAAGGAAGTTTCCTTTCAGCTTCCAATCCAAAAGTGGTCCACCATCCGATATGTTACCCGCCATGAGAGTTTGACCATATGAATATATATGGGGTCGAGGGGTTATTTTTCTATTGTTATTTTTCAACTGTCGTTTCGACTATCGCAAGCTGTCAAAATCGTGCTATCGCGCTCGCCTGGTCCCTCGTTTTTGGTACATACAGTCCAGGTGTCTCCACCGCGAAGCTTGACATGCTTCTCCATGCCGGTTACACATCAGTGCTAGGTAGGATTTGTTTGCCTTTCCTCTTTCTGTTGAACGTTTGGTGGTTTTATTTTCTACGGTGGTTTGTTTCCCCAACCGTTTTCCTTGTCTCGTTAAATTATATGCCTATATAGGTGGAGATTTTTATCTTAACTATCCGTGGGAGGGCGGTTTGGCCCTTAGAGTAGTTTTTCCATATCGTCGTTGCTATATCACCATGCGCATAGAGAATTAGGGGGTTTGGTGCAGACGGGCGTTACGCTGTCTGCACCAAACCACCCTGTATGATGATATATGGTGGAGATAGGTTTGCCATAGCCCTTCCTTGTGGATTTAGGACTGTTTGTTCCATTTTTTGGGCTTCCTGCATCGTTTAAACCCCAATCGTTTTCGTCATGTTGTTCCGTGCGACCCCATTTCAAGCTCAATGGTCGAACCCCAACCGGTTGAAAGGGATATATCACTGCTTTTAGTTTTTTTTCCATAAGCTGCAAGGGCACGGTTTTGTTAAATCACTGTTAAAGCCTCGTATATCTTTCCCCTATTTTCCCCGCGCAGTGAAATGATAATGTCACCCACAGAGAGCGGAGGTTTTCTTCGCGTTAATGTAGATGTTCTTTTCTCCCGATTATATTGTTAGAATTGTTGGTATTGAAAAGCAGTGGTAGCTTGCATATTTTAATGCATATAACTATTTTTCATCATGTTGGACATAGACAAAGTCACTGAACAGTGCACATTGGGTTTAATAGTTCTATTAGTTTGACCATTTTAGTCTATACATGCATATACTTGCTTCATTGACTGATTGCTATCATGTTAAACATAGAAGAAATGGCACACTGCACATTGATGTATACTAGTTTGTCACTCAGCCAAAAGGGCTTAATGTTACAATTTTATGGCAGGAAGAGCTCACAATGTCAAAGAGACAAAAGAAGAAGGCCCCTGTGGTCGAAGAAGAGCCAGAAGTAGAAGTTGTCACCAAGACAGAATACATATGCAAGGACACTAAGTGTATTTCTGGTGTTGAACCTGAATACCAGTGGGGGGAAATATATAGACTAATCACACGCAGAGAGGTTCATGACATGGGCTTAGAAGAAGAGTCCATATATGCTAACATAGAAATATCTTCACTGATGAAGATCGCCACCAGACCAGAGTTGTTCTCATGCTCTGAAGTAATCATATGGATTCTGCCCCAGGAAGATGTCACAACAATGATTCTGGAAAATGTTGAAAGACAGGGTTATGCTGCATATAGCCCTAGATATGTAGCGTTGTCTTACCACCTTCCAGAAGCCCAAGTATTTTTATCTGATGATTGGATGAACAACATTAGAATGGACTTGGTAGAGACTCTTAAAAGGATGTTGTTGCAGGGAAAACATTACAGATACAGACCGATCGGTGATTACGATATGGCAAGCTTAAGGGCCCCCTATAGGTTCATAGCTTTAATGCTGAACAGGATTTTTGGCAGAGCACATGGTAGGTTCTTTAAGTTAGAGTGGATTCCCATCATTTTTCATGTTGCAACCTAGGGGACAATTTTCAACTGGGATAGCCTTGTATCAAATAGTCTTTCAGCTCGCTTGGCCTCAGCTTTGGGAGGAGTGGCCCAAAAGAGGTCTGAATTCTATATGAGTTCCATACTCATCGATTTCATATTGTGTAATCAGCCTTTCCCCGGACTCAGGTGCATCTGGGATAGGGAAAGAATGCCTGTCTATGCTGCCTATAAACCGTTGTGGGCACACAAATATCACAGCCATTATCGAGAAGTATGTGAACACTTTATCATGCCCTTATATACACTCATTTTCCTGAAGGAGTGTGATTGTATGTCAGAGGAGGCACTGCAAGTAATAGAGGAGTATGCAGAATACTATTTGACTGAGAATGGCCTGTACTTCAGGATGTTTGGAGGTTCGAGAGCACCTTCCCTGCTACCCAAATACGCCATTGACTATATCATACACAAGGAAGCACTCAGGCAGGTCTTCTTGGATGGCATAGGGAGCTTTCTGTTTGAGCACAAGAAGACCACCTATCCTCCTTTGCCCTTCAAGTTAGGAAGCTACAAGTTTACCAGAGTGAAAAAGGCTGATGAATTTGTAGAAGAGCTGGAAAAGTTCCATTTTGGAGAGATGCCCTTCCGCAGAAATGATACTCATGGTAAAGTAGCTGAACATTGCAAAGCAAACAATGTGCATTTTGAGTATGCCCACCATTGGGATCGAGATGAATCCATCTTCTGAAATGAAGTAAACATGACAACCTTGAGAAGAAGGTTTAAGAAGAAGATCACCACCAAAGGTGGGAAGGGAGATGAACAAGCAAAGGCTGAGGAAGAAGCAAAGAGAAGAAATGAGGAAGCCCAAAGGTTGGCACAGGAAGCTACAGGGTGGCTACACACAGAAGAAGAAGAAAAAAAGAAAGCTGCGCAAGAGGCACCTAGAAAGGAAGAAGAAGAGGCAAGGAAAGAAGAAGAAGAAAAGAAAAAGAAGCTGGATGAGGAGCTCCAAAAGCAGGAAGCTGAAAGGATAAAGCTGACACAGATAGAGCCATCAGCTTCTGAAACAGCTGCAGGGAAGACCCAGGACGTGGAGAACCCCAAGGTTCAGGACCCACAAGCACCTGCTGCCAACACATCCATGGTCCCCACACTCAAGCTGGTCCCCTTTGTACAGAAGGTGGGTGAAGAAATCCCTGATTTCAACACTGTTTATTATGATAGGGCAACAAAGAGAATAATGAAGAGGACAGAAAGGAAAGTTGAAATAGAAAGTCTGCCTGGTAAAATGATATCGGATACGCCTGTTATGTTGGGAACAGACCAAGATCCAATATTCACCATTAGAGTCGGAGCAGCACTGATTCAAGCTTCAGAGGATAATGTGGGCAGGATCATGACAGACTTAGAGCTATCTAAGAAATCCTCTGCTCAATTGAAAGACACTTTGAAGAGAGAGAGAGGGGAAGGAAATAGGCTGAAGTGGAATTATGAAGACATGCAGAGGGAGATAAAGGCTTCTAAGGCTGAATTGCAGGCCCTCCAAATAGAAAGACAAGACAAAGAAACAACAAAAGAATGCCTGAAAAAAGTGTAGAAAGAATGTCAAGAGCTAAAGATGGAAAAGGAACGGCTGCAGGAAAAGGTAGAAAAGCTAGAAGAGCAGCAAAAGATCCTCTTGGAGGCCAATGAGATGCACACCAAAGAACAAGAAAAGAAGCATCAAGAGCATATCTCTTCTCTCACAACTGCTCTGGAGGAATCAAGGGAGCAGCAATTTAACCTCCAACCATTCAAAGAGCATGTTTTGGCCCAAAAGGATAAGATGTTGCAGCTACAGATTGCTATAGAGGGAGAGAGGAGCAAAGTGTTGCAGGTAGATGGCCGATTGGAGGAAATCCTAGAGACCTCCTCTTACTTTGTAGATAGATATCAGGATGTCCTTGAAGTCCTGACTGCCAGAATGGCAAGGCTGGAAAACAATGAAGAAACTCTAGCAGAGCTGCCATAAAAGGATACAGAGGCCCTCAAGCGGGATTATGACTTGCTGGAATTTGCTATAAATACCACGGAGGATTTCAAGAAATCAGTTAAGAAGATGAAAGGAGCATGCACCAAGTTTTTCAGAAGGCTTCTCATTACCTACAACCGATGCCAGATTGAGGCCAAACAGAGGCTTGAGGCTTTCCCGGATCACAACTCCTTTGTGGATCTGTTGCAGAAGAGATACCAGGAGGAGGAAGCTAAAGTACAGCATATCAAAGCCCTGGATGATCAGATCTTAAGGAGTGAAGTAGATCATTCAGCTATCAGCGTGCAGCTTCTGGAGGATCAACCTCAATTGAGTGCAGCCAGGATTGAGGCTATAAAGAACCAGACTGCTAAGTTTGAGATCAATATTCAGTTCTTAGAGCCTTGTGTGTTTGAGGGAATTGCCTCTGAAGCTGCGAAATGGAAGAAATTTCTAGATGCCCAAGTGGGACCCTCCTCGTAAAGGATTGGTCACTTTTTGTAATTTGTAACAATTTTGTAAACATTTGAGAAAATTCAAGCGTTGGGAAACGAAGAGATGGGAATCCCAAAGGTTACTTTGGGCAGCCCAACCGTCTCACCCTTTTGCATAAATGTAGAAAGCTTAGAAGGGAGAAGGGGATTTTTCCCAGTTAGACATGGAAATGATATTGTAAGAAGAACTATTTCTCTTTTCAATAAAGAAGCATTGTTTTCCTGTTGGAGAAAGATTGGTGGCATTTTCAAATGTTATGCTGTGGATGGCTGAAAGATGAACTATTTTTTTTTCCCAGTTTCTGTCCATTAATCGTGAGATCGTTCTAACTCTTAGAACCTATGTTCTTGTTTAAATGATTTCTGGTTTATTTTGTGGAATTACCACCATGAGTAATGTATGTTGTTCGTAAAACAATTGGCTATCTGATTGTTAAAATATCTTTAATCGTTCATGTGTTGTAGAAAGAAACATCAGCTACCTGTAATTTCTCTTTATGATGCATGCACATACACATTACTCATAATTAAATTACAGTTTTCTCCCCGGGGATAGATAGATAGATAGATAGTTAGTTTATTTCACTACTGCACATGTGATTTAGATGCTTGTGAGCCTAAGACGAGAGGTAAGAACCTGCGCATCACATTGTGAATACTCCTTGCATCCTTATCACCCTGCATGGTTAATTAGGCATATGCATATCATACTTAAGTAAAAAAATACAAAAATATACACAGTGGATCGGGCCGCAACCGGTAAAACCTTTGTTTTTGTTACTTTGACCTGTGGTAGCCAGACCGCAAACCAGACGGATTCCCCATACCAAACAGTCACGGGCTAGTTGGGAACGTTGACTAGGGAGAATCCCTTTCTGTTGTTGCCTGCGAATTTCCAGGCCTCAACAGTTCTAGGGCTAGAAGGAGGGCCACCAGTGCATGGATGGCCGTGGAAACCTATTTTCCCAAGATTACCTTACCAGCAGATATTTTGAAGCTTGTAACCTGACCCAAGTACTTACAAGTTTCGGTTATACCTTTGAAGTAAGAAATCGTGTTCTCACCCTACATTGCTCTTTGCTCAGACTTTTGTTCATTTTCCTGCGCTCATGGCTGGTGTAATTGTGAACCAGCTCAACCCTCTGCCGGCATGGAGAGCTAGATCACCTTTGAACCTCACGCCTCCTTTGCATAACCTACCTCAAGCTTTTGATAAGTTGTTGCCTAAGTTTGACCCCGAGGAAAGGATTGCTGTAGATGACCACCTGCAAAGCTTTTATCTAGCATTAGAAGGGCTAAGG
Source organism: Pseudotsuga menziesii (assembly GCA_001517045.1). Taxonomy (NCBI): domain Eukaryota; kingdom Viridiplantae; phylum Streptophyta; class Pinopsida; order Pinales; family Pinaceae; genus Pseudotsuga; species Pseudotsuga menziesii. Next base: position 31,784 of record LPNX010543351.1, on the reverse strand, counting down.
GATGGGGAGTATGAAGACGTGGTCTATAGATTATTCCCTCACACCCTGAAAGGAGCAACAGCATCCTAGTATTTTGGCTTACCTGCAAACTCTATTCCTGATTGGGACACCTTCGAAAGGGTTTTCAGAAGTAAATACACAGCCCAAAAAACACATGCATCATTGATGAAAGGTCTTGGTTTGTTAAGGAAAGAGAAGAATGAGAAGGTACGTAGATTCACTCAAATATTTTCAATATACCTAAAGAACTTTTCTGAAGCTAACAGACCCTCAGACAAAGTCTTAATTGAATATTATACCTTAGCCCTAGGACCTGAGTTGGCCATGTTTGCCAAGATGAAAGCCAAAACTACATTGGTAGAGACTTATGAAGGGGCAGAAAGGGTAGAGGCTGAAAGGGAAAGTGTAGAAGATTATCCTAATTTACCTGGAGAGAAAACTACAAATAAAAGAGTTTTACTGCTATCTAAACCTAAAGAGGAGCAATCACATGATTTTGAGGGAATGTTGAAAATGATGTAGAAACTATCCAACCGAATCATAGATCTAGAAAAATAAAGGGAAATGTGGAAAACTTACAAACCATACTATCCAAAAAAAGAGGATAGCAACCAATGGAAAATCCCTCCCCCAAATTTAGCCTCAAGGAATATAACAGAAGTGGGAGGAGACAATTTCTGCACTTTTCACCAACAACCTCATTCTGAAAAGAAGTGTCCTCAATGGTTGAATTCAATGACATTGGTTATGAATTAGCTGCTAGATTCTAAACTGACCAAGGATAGTGGTAAAGAGGAAAAGAAAAACCAGACTATGGAGAAACAAGATAATGACACCATGTTTTCATGGGATGGTGTCTCGATGTTTGACAGTGAAGAGAGCGCTCTCAGAACTGAATGCACACCTACAGCAACAAAGGACATGGATTTAACAATTTCGAATATCAAAATATTGCAAAAGAGTGTCAAGAGACAGGAAGATGTTAGTAATGAAGATAAACCACCTAAAGTCACTACTTTCAACTAGGAAACAAAACCAATCATTGAGCCTGTCGAACCTGCAGAAAATGTTGAGGAAGGAAACGCTAAAAATATTAAGGAAGTTAAAGAGGAGATTCCCACCGAAAACCAACCTGTGGAGGAAAAGGTCAAATCAACTGGGGAAAGTAAAACTAGCACCCCACCTTTCCTTTTGACTCTGGAGATTTTGAACCATAAGGTGCATAATTGTCTGGTGGACTCTGGATCATCGGTGAATGTTATGCCTCTTGCAATCTGCAAAAAACTTAATGGGCAGCTAATACCTACTGATTGGGACGTCACTCAACTAGACAAGACTAGTGTCAAAGTGGTGGGGGAGACGAAGAATGTTCTGATTCGATTGTCTGCAAATAAAAAGATATGTCAGTGCCTTGATATTGTAGTAGTAGACATACCTGATGGCTATGGATTGATCTTGAATCGAGACTGGTCAACATGACTAGATGGTTACTTTGCTTCAGACTAGTCACACCTATGGTTGCCTCAGAAGGGTAGCCCAAACTTGATTAAGATTTTAAGAGAGCCCTACATGAAGCACAATGTTACTGGGCTAGGAGAGGGAAATGAATCTACTGATTTTGTCCTGGGAAACTATCTGACTAAGCTTAAGCTAAGACATCATACCTCAAGAAAGGATTGTACAAATTAAAGGGCCATCTAGAACAAGCCTTGGTCCATGAAACAGTAGAGCCAAGTGAACTTTGGCATAGAAGGCTTGCACATGTGCATTACAGAGCACTACCTATTGCAAGCAAAGCTGTCGAAGGTCTTCCGAAAATCCAAGCAAAACATGATGGGGTCTACAAAGGATGTGCGAAAGGAAAGAACACAAAGAAGACATTTCCAAGTAGAAAAATCAAAGCAAAAGGAATCTTGGAAATCATCCACTCCGTTGTATGCAGTCTTATGTCATCAAAATCTCTAAGCGGGTATGCATATTATGTTTCTTTTATTGATGACTTTTCTAGGAAGACATGGGTTTACTTCATGAAGAACAAAGATGAAATATTCAGTAAGTTCAAGGAATTCAAAGCCTTGATCAAGAACCATACTGAAAAGAATATCAAAACCATTCGATCAGATAATGGTGGAGAATTCACTTCAAATGAATTCAAAGAGATATGCAAAGAATTAGGGGTTAAGAGGGAGTTGTACACTCCTTATAATCCACAACAGAATGGGATTGCGCAACGAAAGAACATAACTATCATGGAAGCTGCAAAGGAAATGCTTCATGATCAAGACCTTCCTATGCATCTTTGGGCAGAAGCTGCCATAACAGCAATGCATGTATAGAACCATAGTCCACATAGAGTACTCAAGAACAAGACTCCTGAAGAAGTCTTCTCCAGCAAGAAGCCAGAAGTCAGCCATCTCAAAATATTCAGCTGTCCTATGTACATCCACATTACAAAAGAGAAGAGGAGTAAATTAGATCCTTCAAGAAAGAAGGGTATATTTGTGGGATACTTTGAAAGCTTGAAGGCTTACAGAATATATTTCCCAGGATACAATAAGATTGACATCAGCAGGGATGTGACATTTGATGAAGACACAACTTACAACAAATCCAGAAAGAGACCTGCTGAAGAACTTGAAGAAGCAGAAGCACCAAGAATTCATGATACAACCATGAATGAAGAAACTCGAGAAGAAGATCGAGAATTTTAAGAACCACAAATACCTATAGATCCACCTTTGGACAAGAATCCTCATAAGAGGAAACCTGCTTGGGTACGAGAACTTATCCAAGGTGTGGAAAAATATGGGGCTCCAGAAGAGAATCACAGAGAAAGAAAGAGGACCAGATCCTGTTCGGGGTATGTAGCTTTACTATGTGATTTCATTGATAAAGAACCTTCCAGTTATGAAGAAGCGGCAGAATGGAAAGCATGGAAGGATGCTATGATCGAAGAGTACCAATCAATGATGAAAAATGATGTTTGGGATGTTGTCCCAGTACCAGACGGGAAGTTAGTTGTAACTTCCAAATGGATCTACAAGATCAAACATGCTACAGATGGTAGCATTGAAAACTATAAGGCAAGATTTCTAGCTCAGGGTTTCTCTCAGAAAGAGGGAATAGACTATGAAGAAACCTTTGCACCTGTAGCTAGATACACTTCCATCAGATCAGTACTTGGTCTGGCTGCAGTGATGTAATGGAAGATACACCAGATGGATGTCAAGACTACTTTCTTAAATGGTGTAGTGGAAGAGGAAGTGTATGTAGAATAGCCACTCAGCTTTGAGACACGTGATAGGGAGTCTCATGTATGCAGATTGAAGAAATCCCTGTACAGTTTGAAACAGGCACCCAGGACATGGTACGGCAGAATTGATAGCTTTCTATCCAGTTTAGGCTTTACTAAGAGTAAAGAAGATTCCAACCTTTACTACAAGGTTGAGGATGGAAACCCAGTGATGCTTCTACTATATGTATATGATCTATTTGTGACAGGTATGGACGGGTTGATTACTGATATGAAGAGAAAGCTTGTTGCCAAGTTTGAGATCAAGGACTTGGGTATGATGCATTATTTTCTAGGTATGGAGGTGTGGCAGAGTGTGGATGGAATCTCCCTTGGACAAGGGAAGTATGCAATAGAGATCCTGAAGAGGTTTGGGATGATGGACTGCAAGACTATGGCCACACCTATGGCATCAAACCTGAAGCTATTGAGTGATGCTTCATCAGATTTGATTGATGCTACGATGTATTGTCAGATGATTGGATCATTGATGTACCTGACGAACACGAGACCAGACATTTTCTTTGCTATGAACACCTTGAGCCAGCTCTTGACAGATCCGAGAAATGTTCACTTGATTGTTGCAAAGCATATTCTGAGGTACCTGAGGGGTACAGTTGATTATGGGCTCAAGTACGATGCAAATCAGAAGATTAACCTGGAAGGTTATGTTGATTCAGATTGGGAAGGAAGTGCAATCAATAAGAAGAGCACTTCAGGGTGTTGCTTCAGTATGGGATCAGGTGTGATTTCCTAGTTTGGTAGGAAGAAATCATATGTGGCACTGAGTACAGCTAAAGTAGAGTATGTCACAGCCTGTTCAGCTAGTTGTGAGGCAGTATGGCTGAGGAAGCTACTATCTGATTTATTTGATCTCTAGATGGATGCTACTTGTATACATTGTAACAACCAGAGTTGCATGAAGTTGTCAGAGAATCTAGTGTTCCATGACAAGTCGAAGCACATCAAGATCAAGTATCACTATATCAGGGATATGGTGCAGAGAGGAGCAGTGAAGCTCTAGTATGTTGCAAAAGAGGAACAAATAGCTGATGTGTTGATGAAGCCATTGGCCAGAGTGAAGTTCAAGTACTTTAGGGAGAACCTTGTTATTCTCCAGATCGAGGTTTCCTCCAAGGGAAAGTGATGAGTCCCAAAGCCATTCTGATGAGCAGGTCATGTGTAAGGGCTGAGCCATTCTATCATGGTGAGAGGATTCAATTCCTTCCATGTTAGATATGAGTGCTAAGATCCAAAGCCAATCTGATGAGCAGGTCAGATGTAAGGGCTAAGTCGTTCTGCCATGGTGAGAGGATTTAGTTCCTTCCATGTCAGATATGAGTGCTAGCCATTCTGTCAAGTAGGACAGATGTAAGGGCAATTACCACTCTTTAGGAGAGTGGAGGCACTTGGTCCATTACCAGGTAGCTCAGTTTGGGACTGGGGGCCATTATTTCATGGTGAGAGGATTTAGTTCCTTCCATGTCAGATGTGAGTGCAGGCCATTCTGGCGAGGGTGTAGGACTTGTTTCCTACCAAGTCATATATAAGGGCAACTTCCATTCTTCAGGAGAATGGAAGCACCTGGTCTGTTACCAAGTAGCTTAGTATGGGACTGGGAACCATTATGTCATGGTGAGAGGATTCAGTTCCTTCTCGGTTAGATGTGAGTGCAAGCCTTTCTGGTGAGGGTGGAGGAATTGTTTCCTTCCAGGTCAGATATAAGTGCTGAATATTTTTCACAGATGTTACTGATGTGATGTCCTATCATGCTTGTGAATGTGAGTGCTGGGCCTTTCTGATGTGATTGTAGGTTACTACATGATCAAATGTGAGTGTTGGGCATGCCTTTCTAACGAGTAGGTCAGATGTAAATGTTGGGAGAAGACCTACCTGATGGCTAGGCCTACAACCAGCATGAAAGAAGGCTGGCTTTGTAGAACTTCCTATGATGAGATAGCACACATGATGATGACCAGATGAGATCCAGATCAAGCTATGATCCAGATCCAATTATGATGACTCTGAGAGATCCAGATCGAGTGATGATTCAGATCCAACAGTGATGATCCAGATCGAGTGATGATCCAAATCCAGTCCAATGATGATGATCTAGATCAAGTGATGATCCAGATCCAGTGATGTTGATCCAGATTGAAATATGATCTAGATGCAGTGATGATGTCCCATGATGATCCATATCGAGAGATGATCCAGATCCAGTGATGACGATCCAGATCAAGACATGATCCATATTCGAAGATGACTTGAAGACTCATAAGACTCGAGATGTAGATGAAGAGATGATCCAGTTGATACAGAGAAGAAGATCGGTGCTAAAAATTGTGTCGAAAGAATACCTTCCTAGTTAAGAGGGAGTGTTGATGTATTTGTAACTTTGGAATGTATTCATCTATGTATCTTATGTATTGTAACCCGATGTTTATTCCAGGATGTATCTATTATGTAATTGATTCATGTTGTCATGCCCTGATGTTTCGATCGGGAGAATCAATAATGTAAAAAAGTCATGTCAAGTCATAGTGGGTAACCCTTTGATTGTCTAAGGGTTAAAGTCCCCACAGTTCTGGGGCACTAGGGTTATTAAACTCTCCTAGTAGAGGTCGGCCCTAGTAGGTTTTTAGTCATGTCAGGATTAGTATAAATAGAGAGGTGGGGTCTCTATTTAGAACACATCACTCACACACTCAAGTGTAGCGCATAGTTGAGGAAGGAGAAGACACTGGGGCTAGACAAGAAGAAAATTACTGCTATCGGGAGTGCATCTTAATGTTTTGGGGTTTTACATCTTGTGCTGATTCTATCTCTGTGGAAATTGTGGGGTTTTCTCCATTTATGGTTTCCCCGATGAAAAACACTATGTTCATTGTCTCTTGTGTTTTATTGTTGTACTTGTTGTTTTCTCAATAAAGATCCTAACATAATGCTAGCTTAATGTTGAAAAATAACACACAATACATAATATATACAAGTGAATACATTCCAAAGTTACAAATACGTCAACACTCCATCTTAACTAGGAAAGTATTCTCTTGAAACAATTCATCAGCACAAGTCTTCTTCTTTGGATCAAGTCTGGATCATCATCAATGATGGATCATCACTGGATCATCATCAAAGCTGGAACATCACTGGATTATCATCAAATCTGGATCATCACTGGATCATCACTAGATCATCATCAATGCTAGATCATCACTGGATCATAATCAAAGCTACCGCTATCTAGATCAATTAATGCTATCTCTCACCTCTACTCGTCATAGCAAGTTATACAGATCCATCCCTTTTTCATATTGGTTGTAGGCCTAGCCTCCATGTAGGTATTCATCTTCTTCAACACTTATATCTGACCATGGGAGAAACACATCCACAACCATGTCAGAATGGCCCACCCAGCACTCACATTTGACCATGGGAGGAACACATCCTACAACCATGTCAGAAAGGCCCAACACTCACATATTACCATGGGAGGAACACATCCAACAACCATGTCATAAAGGCTCTACACTTACAACTGACCATGGGAGGAACACATCCAACAACCATGTCAGAAAGGCTCTGCACTTACACTTAACCATGCGAGGAACACATCTAACAACCATGTCAGAAAGGCTCTGCACTTACATCTTACCATGGGAGGAACACATCCAAAAACCATGCCAGAAAGGATCTGTACTAAAATATGACCATGGGAGGAACACATCCAACAACCATGTCAAAAAGGCACACAGACTCATCACTTCCCTTTGGAGGGAGCCTCGATCTGTACAACACCAAGCTTCTCCCTGAAGTACTCAAACTTCACTCTGGCTAATGGTTTGGTCAACACATCAGCTATCTGCTCATTCGTTGTAACATACTAGAGCTTCACTCCTCCTCTCTGCAACATATCCCTGATATAGTGATATTTGATCTCGATATGCTTTGACTTATCATGGAACATCGGGTTCTCAGACGACTCCACACAACTTTGGTTGTCGTAATATATGCAAGTAGCATCCAATTGGAGATCAAATAAATTAGATAGTAGATTCCTAAGTGACACTAACTCACAACTAGTTGAACAAGTTGCAATATACTCTTCTTCGACTGTACTCAGTGCCACGCAAGATTGCTTCCTACTAAACCAAGAGATCACACCTGATCCCATACTGAAGTAGCACCTGGAAGTTCTCTTTATATCGATGGCACTGCCTACCCAATTAGAAATCCACATAACCTTCTAGGTTAATCTTTTGATTCACCTCATAATTGAGCCCATAATCAAATGTACCCTTTAGGTACCTCATAATATGCTTTTCAAAAATCAAGTGGACATGTCTAGGATCTGTTCGGAACTAGCTCAATGTGTACACAACAAAGAAAATATCTGGTCTCATATTTTTTAGGTACATCAAGGACTCAATCATCTGACGATACATAGTAGCATCAACCAACTCTAATGGAGCATCACTCAATAGCTTTAGGTTCGACGCCATAGGTGAGTTCATGGCCTTGCAGGCCATCATCCCAAACCAATCCTACCATGCCAGAAGGGTTCTCAGACTCATCACTTCCCTTTGTAGGGAACCTTGATCTAGAGAACATAAAGCTTGTCCCTAAAGTACTCAAACTTCACTCTGGCTAATGCTTAGTAAACACACTAGCTATATAATTGTCCATTGCAACATACAAGAGATTCACTAGTCCTCTCTACACCATATCCCTGATATAGTGATATTTGATATTGATATGCTTCCACTTGTCATGGAACAATGGGTTCTCTAACAATTTTACACAACTCTGGTTGTCGTAGTCTATACAAGTAGCATCCAACTAGAGATCAAACAAATCAGATAATAGCATCCTCAGCCACACTTCCTCACAACTAGCCGAACAAGCTACAACATACTCTTCTTCGACTGTACTCAGTGCCACGCAGGATTTCTTCCTACTAAACCTAGAAATCACACTTGATACCATACTGAAGCAGCATCCCAAATTTCTCTTCCTATCAATAGCACGTCCTCCCCAATCTAAATCCACATAACCTTCCAAGTCAATATTTTGATTCGTCTCATACTTGATCCCATAATAAACAGTACCCTTTAGGTACCTCAGAATATGCTTTGTAGCAATCAGGTGAACATGTCTTGGATCTGTCAGGAACTGGCTCAATGTGTTCACAACAAAGAAGATATCTGGTCCTGTATTTGTCATGTACGTCATGTTATATTTTTATCATTTAGACAGTATTATATTAGGATCTTAATGGAGAGAATAACAAGCACAACAATCAATCACAAGAGACAATGGACACAAATATTTTCCTCGGGGAAACTAGAAATGAGAAACCCTGCAACTTCCTCAGAGATATAATAAGCACCAATGGCAGTAGTAAAGCACAAAGATAGTAAGATGATATATGATAGTTGTTCTCTCTCTTATCCCAACTCCTTCTCTCTCACTCATGCGCTACAACTGAGTGTGAGTGACTGTATGATAAATAGAGAGACTCACTCTCTATATATACTAATCATCTAACTTGATATTAACTCACCAAGGTTGACTTCTCTAGGAGAGTCTAATAACCCTAGTGCCCCACAACTGTGGGGAGTTTAATCCTTGATCAATAACGAGGGTTTCCCTCAATGACTTTACTTCACTTGTTTACATTACTTATTCTTCTAATAGTAACATTGGGGTATGACATGACTCAATTACATTACTGATACTTCCCGATAGGAACATCGGGGTACAATACATAAGATATACAAGTGAATACATTCCAAAGTTACAACTACATCAACACTCCATCTTAACTAGGAATGTATTCTCTTGACATAATTCATCATCACAAGTCTTCTTCTCTGGATCAAGTCTGGATCATCATCAATGATGGATCATCACTGGATCATCAACAAAGCTATATCATCACTGGATTATCATCAAATATGGATCATCACTGGATCATCATCAAAGATGGATCATCACTGGATCATCATCAAATCTAGATCATCACTGGATCATAATCAAAGCTACCACTATCTAGATCAATTGGTGCTATCTCTCACCTCTACTCATCATAGTAAGTTATACAGTTCCATCCCTTTTTCATATTGGTTGTAGGCCTAGCCTCCATGTAGGTCTTCATCTTCTTCAACACTTATATCTGACCATGGGAGGAACACATCCACAACCATGTCAGAATGGCCCGCCTAGCTCTCACATTTGACCATGGGAGGAACACATCCTACAACCATGTCAGAAAGGCCCAACACTCACATCTAACCATGGGATGAAGACATCAAACAACCATGTCAAAAAGGCTCTGCACTTACATCTGACCATGGGAGGAACACATCCAACAACCATCTTAGAAAGGATCTGCACTTACACCTGACCATGTGAGGAACACATCCAACAACCATGTCATAAAGGCTCTACACTTACATCTGACCATGGGAGGAACACATCCAAAAACCATGTCAGAAAGGATCTGTACTAAAATATGACCATGGAAGGAACACATCCAACAACCATGTCAAAAAGGCACATGGACTCATCACTTCCCTTTGGAGGGAGCCTCGATTTGTAGAACACCAAGCTTCTCCCTGAAGTACTCAAACGAGTCACTCTGGCTAATGGTTTGGTCAACACATCAGTTATCTACTCATTCATCACAACATATTGGAGCTCCACTCCTCCTCTCTACAACATATCCTTGATATAGTGATTTTTGATCTCGATATGCTTCGACTTGTCATGGAACACCGTGTTCTCACACAACTTCACGCAACTCTGGTTGTCGTAATGTATGCAAGTAGCATCCAACTGGAGATCAAATAAATCAGATAGTAGCTTCCTAAGCCACACTACCTCATAGCTAGCTGAACAAGTTGTGACATACTCTGCTTCGGCTGTACTCAGTGCCACGTAGGATTGCTTCCTGCTAAACTAAGAGATCACACCTGATCCCGTACTGAAGCAACACCCCGAAGTTATCTTTATATCGATGGCACTGCCTACCCAATATGAATCCACATAACCTTCCAGGTTAATCTTTTGATTCACCTCATAATTGAGCCCATAATCAACTGTACCCTTCAGGTACCTCATAATATGCTTTGCAAAAATCAAGTGAACATGTCTAGGATCTATCCGGAACTGGCTCAATGTGTACATAGCAAAGCAAATATTTGGTCTTGTATTCCTTAGGTACATTAAGGACCCAATCATCTAACGATACATAGTAGCATCAACCGACTTTGATGGAGCATCACTCAATAGCTTTAGGTTCGATGCCATAGGTGTGGTCATGGCCCCATATCTTTCTGCACCTTGGATAGCTTCTCATTCCCATGTTTCTTTTCTCTTGTGAGGATTCTTCTCCTGAGGTGTATCTACAGATTCATGGGTTTCTTCTGTTTCTCAATATTCTTCTTGAGTTGCATAGTTCATAGTTTTCTCTTGAATTCTAAGTACTTTTGTTTTTTTAGGTTCTTCAGCAGGTCTCTTTCTGGATTTGTTGTCAGCTCACTCTTGATCAAATGTTATGTTGCTGCTGATGTCGATCTTCTTGAATCCTGGGAAGTATATTCTATAAGCCTTCGAGCTTTCACTATATCGCATGAATGTACCCTTCTTTACTGAAGGATCTAAATTTTTCCTCTTTTCTTTTGGAATGTGTACGTACACTAGACAACTGAATATTCTGAGATGACTGACTTCTGGTTTCTTGCCGAAGAAAACCTCTTCATGATTTTTGTTCTCGACTACTCCATGAGGAGTACGGTTCTGTACATACACAACTGTTCTACCATCTTCTGCCCATCGATTCATGGGAAGCTCTTGATCATGAAGCATTGCCCTTGCAGCTTCCATAATCGTTCTATTCTTCCTTTCTGCAACCCCATTCTGTTGTGGATTATATGGAGTGGTTAACTCCCTCTTAATCCCTAAATATTTGCATTATTCTTTGAATTTATTTGATGTGAATTCTCCTCCATTGTCTGATCGAAAGGTATTGATTTTATTTTCTGTGTGATTCTCGATCAAGGCTTTGAACTCTTTGAACTTGTTGAATAATTCATCCTTGTTTTTCATGAAGTATATCCATGTATTCCTAGGAAAACCATCAATGAAAGAAACATAGTATACATACCAGCTTAATGATCAGGATGACATTGGACCACATACATCAGAGTGGATGATTTCCAAGATTCATTTTTCCTTGCTCTCGCTACTTGCAAATGTCTTCTTTATGTTCTTTCCTTTCACACATCCTTTGCAGATACCGTCATGTTTTGTTTGTATTTCGTGAAGACCTTCAACAACTTTGCTTGCAAGTGGTACTGCTCTATAGTGCACATGTACAAGCCTTCTATGCCAAAGTTCATTTGGCTCTACTAAGTTATGGACCAAAGCTTGTTCTGGTTGGCCCTTTAATTTGTATAGTTCTCATTCTTGTTCCCCAATCACTACTACATCATCTATAATCTTTCCCTTTGGCCACATAAGAACTTGGCCATCTACAATTGCAACCCTTGTGCCTTTTGAATCCAATGCAGATATGAAGAGGAGGTTCTTCTTTAGTCTTGGTGCAAACAAGACATCCTTCATCTTTAAAGACTTTCCAGAGTCTAGCTTATAGGAGGATTCACCACTACCATTTATTAGATACGTGTAGTCATCCCCAAGTTTCACCATTAGGGGAATTTTGAGGTCTAAAATGGGCCTCCAAACAAAAAAAGTACTATCAAAATCAACGTTGAAAGAACCAATCACATTCCAGAGAATGGCATCATCGCTTATAGTTGAGGTGGCATTGCTTGAGTTAAAAGTATTTACTTGTCAAATTCTAAATGGTGGATGCAAACCTATAGTTAACTACATTCATAATGAAAAAAATAGTTATACATTATTTTTCAATATAATATTTATATACTTAGACTTCTAAGTACTTTTACTTTAAAGTACTTTCTTATATAATAAATGTTTTAATAGAAAATATATTCTTAAAAAAAAAATTCAAATCCCCATTCATTCCATTCATGCTTGCTTAATTCATATAATAAATATGTAGTACTAATTTAAAATTTATATAATACAATATAATACAAATGTAACTCATATAAAATTTATATTATATAATATAATAAAAATACAACTAATTTAAACCTAATTTCATGCAAGTACATAAGTACTAAATATGTTTCAAACTTCCATTTAATGGCGAGTACTTCGTTAAAATTTACATAATATAATATAATAAAAATACAACTAATTTAAACTTCAACTCATGCAAGTACACTGAATATGTTTCAAACTGCCATTTAATCGTGAGTACTTCGTATGACAAATATGTGGGAGTATTAAACTTCTATAAAATATTATATGAGGTAGTTATAAAAATATTATTAAGCTTTAATTTATATTTACGCACTTGATTATATAGATTATAGAATATAATATTGTTATAAATAATTAATTTATTGAGTTATATATTTATGATAAGTAAATGTTGATATAAATTTAAATTTTAAATGTGTAGATTTAACTTTTAATTGAATTGAATTAAATAATATTAATTATACTTAAATGTATTTAATATTTGTTTTTAAATTTTAACTTATCATTTTTTTATCTTCTAATTACAAATATAAGTTTAAAATGTTTTTAATAAATATAAGTTAAATGGGTTTAATATATATAACTTTAACTTAAGTTTAGAATTCAAAATTAAAGTATTTTACTTTATTTTACTAAAAGTACTCATATTTCTAGTCATATCAAAGATATTTTTTATTAAATTTCTTTCTAAACATCTTTTCAATTTAACTCAACCATAGTTACATAGATTGTAGTGCAAGTGGTGAGTTGTAAATAAACCTTCCCCACAAAATGACTAATTCATATTATTTTATTATGTCTCTTATGAGGCCCATTTTAGACCTCAAAATTCCCCTAATGCTTGTGAGGTGACTCATGTTCAGACAGTTTCACAAATAACTCTTTGAATCCCGTCATATGTTTGGAAGCCCCACTGTCTATAAGCCAATCATTGCTTCCATGTGTGATAACTCTCGTGAGAGCAAAACTCAAAACATATTCTTTATCACTTGAAGAATCATCACTTTCTTGTTTAATTCTCTTTCTAGAAGGTTCATCAACCTCTGCAACATGAGCATGATGTCTTCTCGTGTTTCCCTTCTTCTTTTGAGAGCCATTTCTATTTCTAGGACAATGTCTGGAAAAGTGTCATCTTTCACCACATATATAACATCATAATTTAGGTAGATTTATGTTAGATATTGTAGGGTTATCTTTCTAGTGGGAGTGCTTACCTTTGTGATAGTCTGTTATTATTTTCTTGGATTTTACTGTGAAAGATTGATCTTCACTTCCCATCTTTTCTTCTCGGACTATTATTTGAGCTTCTTCTTGTGAGCATTCTTCCCACATCCTACTAAACTTGACTAGCTTCTTTCTTGCCCAAATCCCTTGAATGAAAGAGTCTCATTCCCTAGGGAGACCATTCAAGGTGGTCACCACAATTTCTACATTCTCTACTTCTTCATCTATTGCTTCATGTTGTTCTTTGATCTGGGAGACTGTTCTAAAATATGACTATATGGACTCTGCATTCTGAATATTTACATTCTTCAACTAGTTCCTCAAAGTCATCTTCTGATTTATGTTCTTTCCTTCAAACAACTTGGTTAGGGCATCAAGCATTGCTTTAGGTGTCTTTATGGAGGACATTTGTGGTATGAGGTGATCCTTGATTGAATCAGCAATAATCCTCTTTGCCATGACCAATTTATTTTTGTGTAAGGCCTTAGCCTCATCTCCCTCTCGAGCTAGAACCTCTTCACTGATGTGAGAGTCTAACTCATTTTCTTCTAGGACCAGGGAGATACTATACTTCAAGGATCGAAATTTATCAGCTTCCTCAAGATTTTCATGAAGCTTGGTGTGATGAGACATATTGACTGAGAACCTCAAATGGAAATACAAAACATTTAGATCTTAATAATTTGAGAAGCTGAAAACTGGATCCAGAGCTGATCTTCTACAGTGGTGGTTTTTTGGTTCGAGGGAAAATTAGGGTTTGACATTCCTAGAGTTCTACCCAACAATAAAATTTTGATTTTTTTCTCTAACTTCGATTTTGATGAGGAGAGCAATCCTAGCCTAGGCTCACTCAAAAATTCCTCTTCAATGAAAAGCCTGAATTTCCTGATGTAGTGGTAGGTCAAAAACTGAAAGTGCTCACAATCAAATTATGCTTCGACATAAAGATGTGCCCTTCAATGCAGGTTCATCCTAGACTCCTATTGTTGATGGATTATGGAGAGAGACCCAAAAAGTAAGAAGCCCTATCTTCTGCAGCTCCACAATGTCTTATTCTCATGTTAGCTCTGATACCATGTTATATTTTTATCATTTAGATAGTATTATATTAGGATCTTAACTGAGAGAATAACAAGCACATCAATCAATCACAAGAGATAATGGACACAAAGATTTTTTTGAGGGAAACCATAAAGGAGAAAACCCCGCAGCTCCCTGAGAGATAGAATAAGCACTAATGGTAGTCGTGAAAACCAAAGACATTAAGACAATCTACGACAGTTGTTATCTCTCTTATCCCAGCTCCTTTCTCATTCATGCACTACAACTGAGTGTGAGTGACTGTATGATAAATAGAGAGACTCACTCTCTATTTATACTAAATTATGACTTGACATTAACTCACCAGGGACGACTTCTATAGGACATTGTAATAACCCTAGTGCCCCACAACTGCAACGAATTTAACCCTTGATCAATAAGGAGGGTTACCCTCTATGACTTTACATGACTTGTTTACATTACTGATTCTCCCGATAGAAACATCGGGGTATGACATGACTCAATTACATTACTGATACTTCCTGATAGGAACATTAGGGTACAATAAATAAGACTCTACAAGTGAATACATTCCAAATTTACAAATACATCAACACATCAAGGACCCCATCATCTAATGATACATCATAGCATCTATGGTCTCTGATGAAGCATCACTCAATAGCTTCAGGTTTGATTCCATAGATGTGTTCATGGCCTTGCATTCCATCATCTTGAACATCTTCAGGATCTCTACTGCATACTTCCCTTGTCCCAGGGAAATTCCATCCGCATTCTGCCACACCTCCATGACTAGAAATTAATGCATGATACCCAAGTCCTTCATTTTGAACTCAACAACAAGATTCCTCTTCATGTCAGCAATCAACCCATCCTCACCTGTTACAAATAGGTCACCTACATATAATAAGAGTATCATTGGGTTCCCTTCTTCAACCTTGTAGTAAAGGTTGAGATTTGCTTTACTTTTGGTTGAAATCCCAAACTAGTCAGGAAGCTATCAATTATGCCGTACCACGTCTTGGATGCCTAGTTTAAATCGTACATGGATTTCTTCAATTTAAACACATGAGTCTCCTTGTCATGTGTCTTGAAACTGAGTAGCTTCTCCACATACACTTCCTCTTCTACTACACAATTCAAGAAAGTTGTCTTGACATCCATCTGGTGTATCTTCCATCTCATTACTGTAGCCAAAGAAAGTATCGATCTGATGGAAGTGTATCTGGCTACAGGTGCAAAAGTCTCTTTATAATCTAGTCCTTCTTTCTAGGAGAAGCCATGAGCCAAAAAATATTTATTTATATTTATCTATGCTACTGCATGTATCATGCTTGATCTTGTAGATCCACTTGGAAGTCACAACAGACTTCCCTTCTGGTCTTAAGACAACATCCTAGACATCATTCTTCATAATATACTGATACTCTTTGATCATTGCATTCTTCCATTCTGTCTTCTTTGTCGCTTCCTAATAGTAGGAAGGTTCTTTATCAATGATGTCACATAACAAGGCTACATATCCGGAGCAGGACATAGTTCTCTTCCTTTCTCTGTGTATTTCTTCTAGAGCCCCATATCTTTCTGCACCTTAGATAGCCTCTTATACCCATGTAGGTTTCCTCTTGTGAGGATTCTTCTCCTAGGCTTGATCTACAAGTTCTTGAGGTTCTTCCATTTCTCAATCTTCTTCTGGATCTGCTTCGTTTATTGTTGTATTAGGGATTCTGGGTACTTCTATTTCTTCAGAGTCTTCTACAGGTATTTTTCTTGATTTGTTGTAAGCTAAGTTTTCATCAAATGTTATGTCTGTGCTGATGTCGATCTTCTTGAATATTGGGAAGTATATTCTTTAAGCCTTGGAGCTTTCACTAAATCCCACAAATATACCCCTCTTCCCTAAAGGATCTAGCTTTGTCCTCTTTTCTTTAGGAATTTGCACATACAATGGACATCCAAATATTCTAAGATGACTGAATTCCGGTTTCTTGCTGGAGAAGACTTCTTCAGGTGTCTTGTTCTCGAGTACTCTATGTACAGTACGGTTCTATACATACACAGTTGTTGTGGCAGCTTCTGCCTATAGATGCACAGGAATATCTTGATCAAGAAGCACTGCATTTTCTGCATCCATGACCGTTCTATTCTTCCTTTCTGCAACCCCATTCTTTTGTGGATTATATGGAGTGGTCAAATCCCTCTTAATCCCTGAATCTCTGCATATTTCTATGAATTCATTTGATGTGAATTCTCTGCCATTGTCTAATCGAAAGATCTTGATTTTCTTCTCTATGTGGTTTTCGATCAAGGCTTTCATTTCCTTGAACCTGTTGAATACTTCGTCCTTGCTTTTCAAGAAGTATATCCATGTCTTCCTAGAAAAATTATCAATGAAAGAAGCATAATATACATACCCACTTAATGAATTGGGTGACATCGGATGACATACATCGGAGTGAATTATTTCCAAGATTCCTTTTTCTTTGCTTTTGCTACTTGGAAATGTCTTCTTTCTGTTATTTCCTTTTACACATCCTTTGCAAACACATTCATGTTTTACATGCATTTCTTAAAGATCTTCAATAGCTTTTATTGCAAGTGGTAGTGCCCTATAGTGCACATGTGCAAGGCTTCTATGCCAAATTTCATTAGGCTCTACCAAGCCATGGACCAAATCTTGTTCTGGTTGGCCGTTCAATTTGTATAGTCCTCCTTATTGTTATCCGATCACTAGTGCATCATCTAGAGTATTTCCTTTTGGCCACAAAAGGAGTTGTCCATCTATAAATGCAACCCTTATTCCTTTCACATCCAATGCCGAGATGGAGAGAAGGTTCTTCTTTAGTCCTGGTGCAAATAAGACATCCTTCATCTTCATATACTTTCCAGAATCTAGCTTATAGGTGGCTTCACCACTACCTTTTATGGGATACTGGAAGTCATCCCCAAGTTTTACTTTGTGGGGTTATTTATGTTCGGATAATTTCACAAAGGATTCCTTGAATCTCATCATGTGTTTGGAAGCCCTACTATCAATGATTCAATCATTGCTTCCATGTGTAACAATGCCTATGAGGGAAGAAATCGGAACAATTTCTTCTTCACTAGAAGAATATTCACTTTCTTCTTTGGCTTTATTTCTATGAGGTTCATCATCCTCTACAGTGTGAGCATGATGTATTTTCTTGCTTCCCTTATTCTTATGAGAGCCATTTTTGTTTCTAGGACATTCTCTATCATAGTTTCCTTTCTCATCACATGTATAGCATCTGATTTTATACAAATCTTTATTATATCTTCTAAGATTATTTTTCTGGTGAGATTGCTTACCTTTGTGATAGTTTTTTCTACTTCTCTTGGACTGTACTGTGGGAGATTCATCTTCACTTCCCATATTTTCTTCTCGAGCTACTATATGATATTATTCTTGTGAGCATTCCTCCCATAGTCTACTAAACTTGAGTAGCTTCTTTCTGGCACAAATCCCTTGAATGAAAGAATCCCATGACCTAGGGAGACCATTCAAGGTGGTAATAACAATTTTTGCATTCTCTAATTCTTCATATACTGCTTCAGGATGTTCCTTGATCTGAGAGACCCTTGTAAAGTATGACTGTACAGTCTCTACATTATGTATCTTTACGTTATTCAATTGATTTCTCAGAGTCATCTTCTAATTTATGTTCTTCCCTTCAAATAATTTGATCAGGGAATCAAAAATTTCTTTAGGTGTATTTAGGGACGACACCTGTTGTATGAGGTGATCCTTGATTGAACCAACAATAATTATCTTGGCCATGATCAATTTATTCTTTTTTAAGTCATAAGCCTCATCTCCCTTTGGAACTGGAACCTCTCCATTGATGTAGGAGTCTAATTCATTTTCTTCAAGAACTAAGGAGATCTTATACTTCCATGCTCGGAAGTTATCATCTTCCTCAATATTTTCATCAAGATTGGTGTGATGAGACATCTTAACAGAGAACCTCAAATGGAGATACAAAATATTTATATCTAACTAGTTTAATATGTCAGAACTGGATTTGGAGCTGAATTTCTACAGTGTTGGTTTATCGGTTCAGGAGCAGATTAGGGTTTGACTTTCCTGAAGTTATACCCAAGCAAAAACCTAGATTTTTGTCTCTAAATTTTCATTTTGAGGAGGAGAGTAATCCTATCCTAGGCTCACTCAAAAATTCCTCTTCATTGAAAATCCCAAATTTCCCAATGTAGTGCTAGGTAAATATTGAACGTGCTCAGAATAATATTCTTCTTCAATAGAAATATGCGCCCTAGAGAGGAGAGTCAGCCTAGCCTCCTTTTGCTGATAATATGTGGAGAGAGATCCAAAAATTAATAAGCACTAGCTTCAACATATACACAGTGTCTTCTTCTCAGGTTAGCTATGATACCATGTTAGAATTTTATCATTTAAGCAGTATGATCTTAGGATCTTAACTGAGAGAATAACAAGCACAACAATCAATCACAAGAGACAATGAACACAAATATTTTCCTTGGGGAAACCATAAAGCAGAAAACCCCGCAACTTCATTAGAGATAGAAAAAGCACCAATGGCAATAGTAAAATCCAAAGACAGAAAATATGATTTCCACCGGTTGTTCTCTCTCTCTTTTATCATCTCCTTCTCTCTCACTCATGCGCTACAACTGAGTGTGAGTGATTGTGTGATAAATAGAGAGGTTCAATCTCTATTTATACTAGTTTTCGAATTGACATTAACTCACCGGGGCTGACTTCTCTAGTAGATTCTAATAACCGTAGTTCCCCACAACTGCGGGGACTTTAACCCTTGATGAATAAGGATGGTTATACTCTATGACTTTACATGACTTAATTACATTACTGATTCTCCTGATAGGAACATTGGGGTACAATACATAGTATATACAAATGAATACATTTCAAATTTACAAATACATCAACATGGAACACTCAACGCAAAATATATGAATATACAATGTTTACAATACATGATGCCTCTAATATATAGATTTGATTAGATCTAACTTATTTTAACGATAGATAATATAGGTTAAGATAATATATTAGCCACACACCAAACTAGGGAGAGAATATTTCTCATATCTGAAACATCAGCAAGTGATAAACATTATATCTAACATCCCCTTTAATGTTTATTTATAATTTTCATGTAGAGTAGTCTTGGTCTTATTATGCACTTTCTGAGCTTTCATCACTTTGAGCTTCATCCACGAACTTTACCTATACCTTTTTCTCTGCATAAAGTATATTATTGATCTTCATATAAAAAACAATTCATCTGTGAGAATACATAGGTCCTCGGCCTTTGTAACTATGAGTTCTGTAGAAATGATTTTCACATACGTGGTTAATCAATATACTAAATTCACACTTAATCATAATTTGGTCCATCATATTTTGATATTCTTCCATATCAATTTTCCCCCCTGAATAGAAGACTCTCACTTCTTCCATCTTCATCAAGTTCAGGCTACGGGTACACCTGTCACCCCCATATTTCTCACACTATTCTTTTCCACAAATTGATAACACATCGACTCTATGAATAAGAGGGATAACTCTGTGCAATTCCGCACCACAACACATATTCCTGAACACTTTGGACAGGTCTTACAACAACCATGGTAAAATCAAATTTCCTATGGATAAGATTTATAGCTATGGAGAAAAAATAAATATTGCAATGTCGGGTACAAACTAACATACACCCCTTATAACAAATCATGTACAACAAATAAAACAAATGCTTTACTAAATACCCAAATAAATTATCTCATCATTTTATTACAGACCAAGACAAATATAATCATTTCATACCATTATGGGAACTCCACACAATTGGATTAAGCAAGAATACAACCAAATTAAAAAAAAAATGACACAAGAATTAAAGGTTAAAAATCTATCTTCTCCATCCCACGATCCTAGAAGTAGATTCCCAATTCATATAGAGATCACAAAACATTCACAACAGTAATCCTCAAGCTCATCACTTTCAAGTAAGAAAACTCACCCAGTATGGATCTCCTCTACAACAACAGTATAACGGTTGCTTTCTTCCCACTACAGAGTAGATGCAACAAACCAAAATAGTGGCTCTTTCATTTCGGTGACAAGAAATCCATCCATAAAATAGTATTCGAGGCCCTATTTATGCAAACAGAATGGTACCAGTCTCCTTCTTAGAAACAGTGTTCATTTCTTGCCAAACGATGGACCTTAATAAACCATGGTGGCTCCCTATTATAGAAACATAAATGTGAATAAAGTATCTCACACAGAAAAAAACCTCTAGAAACATTGATCTTATTTACACAACATTCTACTCTTGGATGATCTCGATGCTGATCTTGATGATCTCTTCTTTTACACAATTTAATGGCTGCACAAGCAGTTCCCTCCCACTGGGAAACTCCACATAGGAATGTCACCTTTGCACATTCTAGGAAAGGATGAAATCATACTATATAGGAACACAACTTAGAGTGTTGGATGTGGCTCCTCCTTCTATACACAATGGTTAATTTGGCCTCCAATCTACCACGCGACCTCTTTATGTTGAACCAATGAAATCATTGGCACATCCTCTCTCCGAGCATGATCCATTGATATCCATATCTCACCAGCACCAACATAAATGATGCAACTCCCTTCATCCACATCTATCCACGAATAGTTTAAGAATAATAATAATCAAAGGCATATGCTCAATTTTCCTCTATGGATTTGATTATTTGAATGTAGATGGAAGACATCATAGTTTCTCTTGATTCTATGGTGGTTCAATATCCTCTTTGTGATGGCGGTAGACCTATGTGAAACAATGGATCTCTCATTTCCGGATTCACACAAAGGATATAACAATGATCTTTTCTCTCATATTCCTAAGCATTCCCGTGAGGGATTCATGCTCATTCTATCTCGGATACCAAAATAGAAATGGAGAGAGGAGACATTTTAACACTCAACACAAACTTCGATATCAATATATAATTATTAGAATACATGATACCTCTAATATATAGAGTTGATCAGATCTAACTTATTCTATATATAGTTGGAATAGTTGGAGTGACTATCTCATCCACACACCAAACTAGGGAGATAATCTCTCTCATATCCAATAGATAATCAAGAGATAAACATTATCTCTAACAAGCAAGACAGGAGAAGCCTAAATTTCCATCGAATTATTCAACACCACCACTAAATTTGTATAAGCAAATTTTATTGGATTTCACCAAGTAAACCACAATCGAAATTGAGTTATCAAATTTTAATATTTTTCTTTTGGTACAGATCAATTTTATAACTATAGTGTTGATGCAGTAAAGCATATTTTAAAATTAAACTAGGTTACAAAATGACATCAAACATCTGAAATGAATTCTAAAGAAACATCAATAGTTACAAATATACAACAACAAACTAATGAACCAACAAAATTTAATAACCAACCTTTAAGCATTAAAGGAATTACTTGCTTCAACACTTGTCTTCTCACATTTAATAGACTGATCACTACACCCTTGAATTAGGCAATGGCAAATAGGGGTTTGCAACAATCATAACCTCAAACCAATATTTACATACAATAATGAATACCCTCTAAACAACCAATCAAAGTAGTCAACCAGCCTTTAAACATTTAACCACTTCCATGCCGGTCTTAAAATTGGGAAAACCCAAACAAGGATTTACATCAAGAACAACCTCAAATTTAATTTCATATAAAAGAACACCAAATATGGAGACATTTATTTTAACCCAAGAGACTTTGTTCATATAAACTGAAAACATACATATTAAGAAAAAAAACAACATTGGCAATTCCAAGACACTTCTAAAGAAAGAAAAATGGCAACCTTATCATCACTAAACACCACCATCATGTTAAATGGAAACCACACATTAGCAACCAAATTGAACTAACAACCAGCATAGATCCATGTTGTATTTTCTCCCTCCTCCGAGGATGCTGACCTAGGTTTAGTCCCTTCTGCTCAATGCAACAAATCCCAAGATATCGAACCGATAGAGAAGATCTCAATCAGCAGAACCTGCAAGATAGATACAGTCTCACCCAAGATATCTCTCTTGATGGGTAACTTCCGAAACCACGTTTCAGTAGTTTGGTGGGGGATTTCTACTACCTCGGTCCCTTACCAAGTTTCTAAACGAAGTCTTTGGGTGGATTATTTATTCTTACTGAACAGTTAGACCACAACCCATCTTCTCTTATGCAACTTATTATATCAACAATATTTGTACAACATGATCACATTCCACTCATACATTGTGATTGATATACATCTATTCATTTGTAAGAAAATCTGCAATTATCCATTTCATGCAACGATTACACAAGTAATTCAAACACATTAAACATTCATACATGTACACAGAATATAACGTGGAAACCCATATGGGGAAAAAACCACAAAAGGTCTCTTCATCTGGCATAAGGAAATATATGCACCTTTCGTCTACGCAGAAAGTTGTAGACTTTGTTCTAGATCTTCTTCTCTATATTTTAAGACTCTTTTGTCCTCTCATTCTCTCTGATATTCTATCTGCTCTCTTCCTGCTTAGATTTTCTAATGATCCACACAAAAACTGGACCGACTAAACATATCCTACTCTTTTGCACATTCAGCTGTAGATTCTTCAACTCGTATGTGCTCAACAATACTAACAAACAAAAATACAGACCCAATAACATCAAAATCTAAGAGTAGTGAACCCAATAATGCAGAAGCTAACCTTCATAGAGCTTGGGTTCCTTCTTTTATTGACTCATTACAGACTGATTTTATGTCTCTTTCTTATCCAACTTACTATATCTACCCCACAAGCTATCTTTCCTATTCTAGTAACACCTAACCAGGAGGAACCAATGGCCCGAGCTGCAAATATACCTTCATACGTGTAGTTTCCATCGGCTCTAGCTGAACTCGTACCCAAAATATTTAAGCCATGTCACTTTCGGATCGTTATGCTTCACTGTCATTTTCCAATCATTATGCTACTTGCACTCCTTATGATACTATTATTCCGTCGCACCTTCCCTTCTTGCACTCCTTCCTTATGTTGCAACTTCCTCTTCTATTGCACCTCTTCCTCCTTCTTCCTTTCTTTTAGTGCTTTTGTTGCATCTTCCTTTCTCTTCTTGATTATCTATCGCTACTTCTGTCACAAATCCTTCTTATTCTTCTTTATCTCTTCTCCATACTTAAGAAAAATTCTAAGTGAATTATACCTTCCTATCCCTAGGCCCAACATGCCCCCAATAGTGGGATCAGAAGGTCTCTCTAGTCTTATGGGAATATCGCACAACATGTAAGAAGTTGATAGTTCAGACACCACTCAGGTTGGTATATGGAAAATAAGCTATCATGCCTATGTAATACATTATACAAAGTTTAATACTTGTTGTGATTAGTAAAATGACATATGTTGATGTTGTAGAAGATATATTACTTCAACCAATCCACTTGGAGGAAGAACTCTTTGTTTCAGGATTTCACCAAAATGTAGAAAAGCAAAGGCATAAGGTATTGCATGATATACACATTAAGAGAAATCATTTTGAATTCAGACGACTTGTTCTCATGTACGATAGTAAATTATTCAACCATCCAGGAAATCTTAAAACACGTACGATAGTAATGAAGTGACGTTGGCACAATAATTAAGGAACTCACTGATAATAAAGGTTGGAGCTCATTAATTTCACAAATACGAGAAAGTATGGAGGCGAGATTTGTGTCCATGGCTATCTATAGGACAATAACTACTTTGTAGATGTTAGTTGATCGATGGTGTGCTAAAAGGTTTCCTTTAAATGATTTAAATCATGCCCATTTTACTAAACGACCAGATTCATGTTAAAATAAATAACCACTCGTGTGAAGCACAGTTGGATAAAACTAGTGTTTCATATCAAACTTTGCACCCACACTTAGTTTCTTTCTACCTACATGTAAGAAGAGTGATTGCGTCTGTAACATCACTAGTTGAATCAATTCTATGGTAATTTCAATATCGAGTACTAGCACAAATATGGAATCCAGATTGGGACCTGCATTGCCAATGTATAGCATGGAAGATACTGAGACATATATCCCAAAAACACAACAACCTACCCCAACACCTAGGGAAATTCCACCTCGGACAGCAGGAAAACATAGAGCATATGAACCATGACCCTCTATAGCTTCAAATGGAAAGAATACAATGAAGAGGAAGAGGAAGTCCTTAGAAAGAGATGAAAACACTACAAGCCCCTGATAATGATAAATACTTGGAAACTTGGGCTTTGTTGCCACCATACATCCCACCAAGGCAGGCATATGCACTGAAGGTCACACTGCCAAGAAAGATTCAAGCCCCGCTGGTAGCACCCAAACTGCCGAAAGGAATTCAGATACTCCAAGACATTAATTATGCAAAATTTGCATTCGTTATTTTTGGAATACCATGATACCAACAAATTGAGTTCCTTGGCTAGAAAAAACTACATGGACCTGCTAAAGGAAACACCCAACTCACCATATTGATTTATTGCAAAGGAATGGGAAAATGGGTTGGAGCGGTCTAGTCTATTATCGTTACTTTTCATGCCACATTTTGGTCGAACCAAAAAGGTGAATACCTATGTGAAACACATGCTAGTATTATTTCATGGAGGATACCCTATTTCTGGACAATTCATACTCGGTAGATGTGAGCCTCATTTCAACAATTACAGGCCTTCTCCGAGTAGGGGTGGAACCAATGTTGATGTAGTTGTAACTTCAGAATGTATTCACTTGTATTTCTTATGTATTGTAACCTGATGTTTATTTCGGGATGTATTTGTAATGTACTTGAGTCATTTCATGCCTCGAGGTTCCTATCGGGAGTTTCTATAATGTAAACAAGTCATGTCAAGTCAAGGTGGGTAACCCTCCTATTGTCTAAGGGTTAAAGTCCCTGCAATTCTTGAGCACTAGGGTTATTAGACTCACCTAGTGAATTTGTCCCTAGTTGGGTTTAGTCAAGTCGGGAATTAGTATAAATAGAGAGCTAGCCTCTCTATTTATCACACACTCACTCGCACTCAGTTGCAGCACATAGCTAAGGAAGATAAAGACACTGGGGCAAGGAAGAAAGAGGTTACTGCTGTCGGCAGATCATCGTACTATTTTTGGGTTTCACTTTTGGTGTTGATTCTATCTCGGAGGAAGTTGTGGGGTTTTCTCCATTTATGGTTTCCCCTAGGAAAAAAAATGTGTTCATTGTCTCTTGTGTTTGATTGTTGTACTTTTTGTTCTCTCAGTTAAAGATCCTAATGATATGCTAACTTAATGTTAAAAATCTAACATGGTATCATAGCTAACATGAGAAGAAGACACTATGCAACTGGGGGAACTAGGGATTCTTATTTTGTGGATCTCTCTCCACATATTTTCATCAAAAGTAGTGTGGAATAACTCTCCTCTCTAGGGTGCATCTTTCTGTTGAAATAGAATCCAATTCTGAGGTTTCAGTTTTGGACCCAACACTGCTGCCGAAAATTAGGGATTTTCACAGAAGTGGAATTTTTCAGTGAGCCTAGGACTGCATTGATCTCCTCCCCAAAATCAAAGTTAGGGATCAAAATCAAAGCATTTGGTTGGACAGAACTCTAGAAAATAAAAACCCTAATCTACTTCTAAAGCAACACTGTAGGATTTCAACTCCAAATCCAGATCCGACATCTTGACCTGGTAAGATCTAAATATTTTGTATTTCGATTTGAGGTTCTCAATTAAGATGTCTCATCATGCCAAGCTTGATGAAAAGATTGAGGGAGCTGATAACTTCCGAGCCTGGAAGTATAGGATCTCCCTGGTCTTGGAAGAAAATGAGTTGGACTCCTATATCAGTGAGGAGGTTTCAGTTCCAGATGGAGATGAGGCCAAGGCCTTACATAAGAAGAAGTTGGTTATGGTAAAGAGGATCATTGCTGATTCTATCAAGGATCACCTCATACCACAGGTGTCCTCCCTTAAGACACCTAAATCTATGTTTGATGCCCTAACCAAACTATTTGAAGGGAAGAACATCAGTTAGAAGATGACTCTAAGGAACTAGTTGAAGAATGTAAAGATCCAAAATGAGGAGACCATCCAGTCATACTTCACAAGGGTCTCCCAGATCAAAGAACAGCTGGAAGCAGTAGATGAAGAAGTGGAGAATGCAGAAAATGTGATGACAACTTTGAATGGCCTCCCTAGGTCATGGGATTCTTTCATCCAAGGAATCTGTGCTAGGAAGAAGTTATTCAAGTTTACTAGACTGTGGGAAGAATGTTCACAAGAAGAAGCTCGAATAGTAGCTCAAGAAGAAAACATGGGAAGTGAAGATCAGGCTCTCATAGTACACTCCAATAAAGGAAGAAGGGAAAAACATCATCACCAAGGTAAGAATTCTCATCACAAAGGTTCATCTAAACTCAGATGTTATACATGCGATGAAATAGGACACTATTCTAGAAACTGTCCCATGAATAAGAATGGATCCAAGAAGAAGAGGAACTCCAAAATAAGACATCATGCTCACACTGTTGAGGATGATGATCCTCCCAGGAAGAGAGTAAAACAAGAAAGTGACGACTCTTTAAGTGAAGATGAATATGTTCTGATCTCTGATCTCATGGGAACTACCACCCATGGAAGAAAAGATTGGCTTATTGACAGTGGGGCTTCCAAACACATGACAGGTTTCAAGGAATCCTTTGAGAAACTATCCAAACATAATTCACCCCATAAGGTGAAACTTGGGGATGACTACCAAAATACAATAAAAGGTAGTGGTGAATCCTCCTTCAAGCTAGACTATCGAAAGTGTATGAAAATGAAGGATGTTTTGTTTGTACCAGGACTAAACAAGAATATTCTCTCCATATTGGAACTAGATGCAAAAGGCATGAGGGTTGCATTTGTAGATGGCCAAGTCCTCATGTGGCCAAGAGGAAAGACTATTGAGGATGCAATAGTGATTGGAGAACAAGAATGAGGATTATACAAATTGAAGGGCCATCTAGAGCAAGCCTTGGTCCATGACACAGTAGAGCCAAGTGAACTTTGGCACAGAAGGCTTGCACATGTGCACTAAAGAGCAATACCACTTGGAAGCAAAATGTTGAAGGTCTTCCTTAAATTCAAGCAAAACCTGAAGGGGTCTACAAAGGATGTGCGAAAGGAAAGAATACAAAGAAGACATTTCCAAGTTGCGAAAGCAAAGCAAAAGGAATCTTGGAAATCATCCACTCCAATGTATGCGGACCAATGTCATCAAGTTCTCTAAGAGGGTATGTATACTATCTTTCTTTCATTGATGACTTTTCAAGGAAAACATGGATTTACTTCATGAAGAACAAAGATGAAGTATTCAGCTAGTTCAAAGAATTCAAAGCCTTGATCGAGAACCACACAGAAAAGAAGATCAATACCTTTCTATCAGATAACGGTGAAGAATTCACATCAAATGAATTCAAAGACTTATGCAAAGAATCAGGGATTAGGAGGGAGTTATCTACTCCATATAATCCACAACAAAATGGGGTTGCAAAAAGGAATAATAGAACTAGCATGGAAGCCGCAAGAGAAATGCTTCATGATCAAGAGCTTCCCATGCATCTATGGGCAGAGGCTTCTAGAACAACGGTCTATGTACAGAACCGTACTCCACACAGAGTACTCAAGAACATGACTCCTGAGGAAGTCTTCTCTGGAAAGAAACTAGAATCCAGCCATCTCAGAATATTCGACTATCTAGTGTACATACACATTCCGAAAGAAAAGAGGAAAAAGTTTGATCCTTCAGGAAAGAAGGGTATATTTGTGGGATAATCTGAAAGCTTGAAGGCTTATAGAATATACTTCCCATGATTCAAGAAGATCGACATCAGCATGGATGTAACATTTGATGAAGACACAGCTTACAACAAATCTAGAAAGAGACCTGCTGAAGAACCTAACAAAGCAGAAGCACCCATAATTCATGATACAACCCTGAATGAAGAAACTCAAGAAGAAGATCAAGAATTTGAAGAACCACAAAGACCTGTAGATCCACCTCAAGAGAAGAATCCTCACAAGAGGAAACATGCTTGGGTAAGAGAAGTTATCCAAGGTACAGAAAGATATGGGGATCTAGAAGAAAATCATAGAGAAAGAAAGAGAACCAGATACTGCTTCGGATATGTAGCTTTACTATGTGAATTTATCAATGAAGAACCTTCCAATTATGAAGAAGCAGCAGAACAGAAAGAATGGAAGGATCCTATGATCGAAGAGTATCAATCGATCATGAAGAACGATATTTGGGATGTTGTCCCAAGACCAGAAGGGAAGTCGGTTGTAACTTCCAAATGGATCTACAATATCAAGCATGCTGCAGATGGTAGCATAGAGAAATATAAGGAAAGATTCATGGCTCGTGGCTTCTCACAAAAAGA
The DNA here is from genome assembly GCA_001517045.1 of Pseudotsuga menziesii. Lineage (NCBI taxonomy): Eukaryota > Viridiplantae > Streptophyta > Pinopsida > Pinales > Pinaceae > Pseudotsuga > Pseudotsuga menziesii. The sequence goes on along the minus strand of LPNX010543351.1, from coordinate 2,555 downwards.
AGGAATAGATTATGAAGAAACCTTCACACCTGTAGCCAGATACACTTCCATCAGATCAGTACTTGGTTGCAGTGATCAAATGGAAGATACACCAAATGGATGTCAAGATTGCTTTCTTGAATGGTGTAGTGGAAGAGGAAGTGTATGTAGACCAGCCATGTGTGTAGATTGATGAAAGCCTTGTATGGTTTGAAACAGGCACCCAAGACATGGTATGACAGAATTGACAGCTTTCTATCCAGTTTGGGATTTACCAAGAGTAAAGAAGATTCCAACCTTTACTACAAGGTTGAAGATGGAAACCCAGTGATTCTCCTACTATATGTAGATGATCTGTTTGTAACAAGTATGGATGGGTTGATTACTGATACGAAGAGAAAGCTTGCTGCCAAGTTCAAAATGAAGGACTTGGGTATGATGCATTATTTTCTAGGCATGGAGGTGTGGCAGAATGTGGATGGAATCTCCCTCGGACAAGGAAAGTATGTAGTAGAGATCTTGAAGAGGTTCGGGATGATGGACTGCAAGGCCATGACCACACCTATGGCATCGAACCTGAAGTTGTTGAGTGATGCTTCATTAGAAGCAGTTGATGCTACGATGTATTGTTAGATGATTGGGTCCTTGATGTACCTGACGAACATGAGACCACATATTTGATTTTCTTTGAACACCTTGAGCCAGTTCCTGATAGATCCGAGACATGTTCACTTGATTACTGCAAAGCATATTCTAAGGTACCTGACGAGTACAATTGATTTTGGGCTCAAGTACGAGGAGAATCAAAATATTAACCTAGAGGGTTATGTTGATTCAGATTGGGCAGACAGTGCCATCAAGAGGAAGATCACTTCAGGGTGTTGCTTCAGTATGGGATTAGGTGTGATCTCTTGGTTTAGTAGGAAGCAATCCTGTGTGGCACTGAGTACAACTGAAGCAGAGTATGTCATAGCTTGTTCAGCTATTTGTGAGGCAGTATGGCTGAGGAAGCTACTGTCTGATTTATTTGATCTCTATATAGATGCTACTTGTATACATTGTGACAACTAGAGTTGCATGAAGTTGTCAGAGAATCTAGTGTTCCATAACAAGTCAAAGCATATCAAGATCAAGTATCACTATATTAGGGATATGGTGCATATGTTAGAATATCAAACCCATAGTATTACCCACTTAGACATTAATTCATTTATTTTTGTCTTATTTGCCTAGTTCATGTGTCCCACCTTGTGCAAGTTGCTAATTGCCTATCCATAGAGGTCAAACTTGCCATATCTGACTCATGTAGCACTTGGGAAATCCTTAGGAATCAAATCTACTTTATTCCTTGCCTCCTAGGTGCCTATCTGCTTTTTCAGCTTTATTGCCTGCTTTTTCAGTGTTTTAAGGCACATGGGAAAGCTAGACTAGGTGAGGTGAACTTGTTTTTTGTCCTACACATCCTCCTCTCTTTTCTCCATGAAAAAGCATGAATGAGCTGCCATTCCACCACTCTTTAGCTTGCCTATGCCTTTTTTCCAATTCGTGAGCTCCATGACAGATTTGGGATCCATCTTTTACACCTATGGGGGATTTGCTTATTTTTGGTAAGCCTGCTTTATGCTAGATTTGGATGCTTCCTCATGCATTCGATTTCTTCATGTATTCTATTTATTCAGCAGCCTATGATATTACAGGGTTGGCTATTGTACACTCAGTTAATATAATTTTGTGTTACAGCTCCATATTCAGTCTCCATTGTTAGCAATTTTGCATGATCAATTGATAATTGTTGTGGGTAAAATTAATCTACTGTTGGCCTGAATTTCTACATGGTATCAAATCCATTGTAGGTTGTTACTCTCCTTCAAAAAATTTTTTGCAGGTTCAACATCAATACTGGGAGCCTTCTACTGACAGCCGGGACAGATTTTCTAAAGCTATGGATTCACAGAAAACTATCTTGACTCCCTTCAACTATTTTGAATGGAAAGCAGAGATGGAGATCTTGTTGAGAGTGAAAGGCCTCTACAGGGTGACTATGGTTATAGAAGCAGAGCCCAATGCTGCTGCAGAGAAGATCAAATGGCACAATCGGAGAGATGAGGCCTATGGCCTCCTATGTCTCAGTATTTCTCGAGACCTCCTTTTCCATCTCGATGGATTAACTTCACCGGATCAAGTATGGGAGAAGCTTTCTGATATTTTTGGAAAGATAGATGAGATGAGGGGACATCAGATCGAAAATGAGCTGATTTCTCTGAGTCCCAGTAGCTTTGAATCCCTGCAGCTATATTTCTCCAAGTTCAAAGCACTAGTTTTGCAGCTGAAGAAGTGTGGTATCAAAAAGAAAGATGATCAACTCATATTGGCCATCCTCTCGAAGCTAGGACCTGACTACTTAGTCTTTTTTTCAACCTTCTATGCCACAAAACTAACAGCTCGAACCTAGAAGATGCCTAGCCTTGTAGATTTCATGGAATCTCTCACACAAGAACAAGACAAGATGGTGATGATGGGCACCATCAAACCATCCAAAGATCAAGCTTTGATTGCTGGAGATTCGAGGGTGGATT
>LPNX010543342.1:46968-60480 GCA_001517045.1 Pseudotsuga menziesii | reverse complement strand
GTGGTGACAGTGGTCCCCAGCTCTCGCTTGCCCCCAAGGACACACATAGCAGGTTGTGACTTTCCTGCGTCTTAAAGTGTGAATTAGGCGGCAACAAGGTTAATAGTACTTCAACACTTGCCTCGATATCAAGAGTATCTAGCTTTGGGTGATGAGGTATGTGTGGCATTGTCCTTTCAAGATTATTACACCATCCAATTCGGAGCCAGCCCAAGGATTTGGATGAGGATCTCCTTAAAGGCATAGCTGGGGAAGAGCAGAAAGATGAGCATGAAGTACAGGTTGTTGGTGAGCTTCATTTGGAGTTAACAGTACATGATGAGGATGTGCATGAGGAGATAGCATTAGAGCCATCCTGTGAGTCTAGCGACACAAGCACATGATGAAGGTTTTTAAAACTGTTAGTAATATTAATAAATTTAAAAACTTTAAGGTCTTTAGAATTATTATTAAGGTCTTTAGACTTATTATTATGATTTATAAAACTATTAGTAATAATAATAAAAGTTAAAGCTCTAGGGTTTTAAAGGGTTATTTCAACCTTTAAAATCCTAATAGTAAGTCAATTTTAAAAAAAAAAAAAAAAAAATTTTATAATTAATATTATAATTCATTAAAAATTTAATTATAATTAATATCAAAATTCATTAATATTGACAAATTTATTAACCTTAAGGTTTTAATTTGTTATTAATAACATTATATTTAAAGACTTTAAGTTTTTATGCTTAATATCAATGGTTTTAAAATTGATATTAACGTTATTAATGATAATAAGTTTATATCTTTAGGGTTTTGATACTTTTGGGGCATTAGGTGCGTTTTAAAATTAAACTTTAAGGTTTTAAAAATAACATTTTAATAACTTTAGGTTTTTGATTTGTTATTAATAAAAATTATATTTTATTGGGGGGTTTTTAAAAATATCATTTCAGAAATTTTAGGGTTGTTAAGAAATTTAAGCAACTTTTCTCCTTAAAAATTTTTATTGTCTTAATTCAGCCATTAATAATAAAAAAAAAAATTTAATAATATAAACAATTTTTCCCGTAAAATAGGTGGAGGTAAAAGTAAAATTAAAAATGTTTTTCTAACCTTGCAAACCCTAGTCTCCGCGGCCGACCTACCGGTTCCAGTATTTAACTTTGGTTCTCACTCTCTCCACATTCGACTTGTCCTGATGATGGATCCTGATATGGATTCGAAACGTCGACCTCGTCATTTCGATACTGTGGTTTGTCCGAACTTTGATTCTCCAATAACCTATCACCACAGAAATTTGGCAACAGAGACAAACCATCTGATGAGTTGGAGTTGGTACACTCTTCATCACCTACAGCAGGAATCCAGACAGTTATGACAGGCAAAATACATGAGGTGCAAGGCAATGAGCACAACAGTCGAGACAGTGAGCAGTCACACATGGAGGTTAGGGAGAGTTTATACATGCATGAGATAGAGTTTCCAAATGATAGTCATCGAAAGAATATTGAACGGGTTAAAGAAAGCACTCTAGAGATGAAAGAGAGGACCAAGATACTCCGAGACACCATAGTACAGCGAGATGTTGAGCTTACAGTTCTTCGAGTTGTATGTACTGAGTCAAAGGTCAGGCTGTCTAGTATTGAAGAGTAGTTGGATTCCTTGATGGGGCAGCAAAAGAAACATACTATTGCATTTCAAAATAGTCCTCTTAAGGAGTACATAAACAGGGCTTGCAGTAGCTTGAGTCCACATTTGCATAATGGTGGACGGTTTTTATAGGTTGGCCAGGATCGAGAAATTGACCAGCAGTATATGAGCATTCCAGTTGAAATCAGAAGGGTAGAATGTCAGCTTGGTAGGATTATTCCATGTGATGGTGCTTATGGACAAGGTACTTTTCGGGGGTTGGATTGGAGAGAGATTAAGAGTTGGTGTCCTATTGAGTGGGCGATTCTTGGGAAGACATTCCTAGCCAAGGGTATAGTCCCACAAGAACCTTCAGATATTTGGGATGAAATATGCACAAGTTTGCATTGGGATCCAGGCGGAAGACCTTATGAGGGATGGATACAGTGTTTACTAATGGCGTTACTTGGGAGTCTACATGATGCTCCTTCTGTCGATACTACACAGGGTAGCGATGGATGCATTTTGACCTCTACAATTCTCAGATTGATTTGGGACCCTGGGATTACAGTGACTGATAGTTTAGTGATTGCTAGAGGGTGCTTTCAGGAGGTCTCCAATGATGGTACCATACAGTGCAGTGTTTTGAGCAGAGGGTGCTACAGATCTCCTAGGATAATTTGGGACCCTGGGATCATCCCCGGATTCAGTTGGTTTAGTTGATTGATTGTGGATTTGCGTTGGCATTGCTTGAGGACAAGCAATCTTTGGCGAGGGAGGACTGTAATGTTCCCAAAAGTGACATGCATGCAAACCCTAAAAGTGATATGCATGCAAACCCTAAAAGTGAGATGCATGCAAACCCTAAAAATGACATGCATGCAAACCCTAAAAGTGACATGCATGACATCTAAGCATTAATTAATGATGCATGCACTCAATTAAGTCTCCATGCGCATGCATGCAAGTCAACTGCAAATTAGAAGTTAAAGTGACCTAATTAGGTCAAAAGTTAGGGTTTTTGCAGTTGAAAGTTATAAAAGAAAGATAAAGTGAATGGAGACTTTACTTTTGGATTATTATTGATTTTGGAGCCCTTGAGTAGCAGCACAGTCTGCGGCCACAACAGTCGGGGTTGGAGACGGCGTCTTCAGCTAACGTGATTTCGGCAGTGAGATATCTGCCCTAGTCTCCTTCAGGATAAACCATCCAGGTTTGTCACTGTGTATATTGCATTCATCATTATCCAGTGTTCCAGTATATGTCCGAAGGTTATTTGCAGGTTCATCCGTACAGCTGGGGCATTTAGCTGGGAAATCCTAGTCATTCACCAAGACTCTGGATCACCATATTTCTTCCACATGCAGCCTACATCCTCACTGATAGGATCACTCTACTGCATAGGGTGATTATTAGCTATCAGATTGTCCATCCGGGGCAGCTAGTAGCAATTTACAGGGTTGTGGGGGCGTGAGTAGCAGACTCGAAGATCAATTCGCTAGGGCATCTGGAGAGGTGAAAACACTTGTATCCTCCGGCCATCCTCTCCGGCATGGGCACACCTTCCTTTCAACTTATTTCCAGCTGAAACTGACCATCCCTTCAGCAAAAACGTCACACTTGTTTGATTAAGCCATCCGGGGTATTGCAACAGAAAACAAGGTCATTTCTTCATCAGCTCAGCTCATCTTGCATGCGTATTCTCTCTGGGGCATATTCAGCCGGCTTATTAGTGGTAAGTGTTCATTCTATCCTGCAAACCCTAACCCTAATTTTGTTAAATTTTACAGCTTAGATGAGTTTTAGTGCCAGTAATAAAATTCAATACATGAACATATAAAGAACTGAGGTAAAATTCAAACTGTAATAAAACGTAACAACATAAGTTTCATTTCTTTCAACTTTAACACTCTGCTGGTCACTGCGTTAACTTAACGCTCTGTTGGTCACTGCGTTAAAGTTGATCATTGAAATGTTTCATCAACTATCATGTACAGAAAAATAATAAATAACATGTGCAGTAAACTAAATCTCAAGTAAACTACAGAAGATAAAGAATCTTAACCATTGTTGCATCTGCCTTATACTCAGTTAGTTCTGAGTTTGATCTTGTCACTGAAAGGACAAGTCAAACTAGTTGAACCATATACATACCTTGAGAGAGAGAGGGAGTAAACAGACCTTAGTTTCTTCAATCAATTTAGCAGTGCAATCAAGGAGAATCACACAGATGCACTCAAAGTGAAAGATGTGCAGTCAAGCACTCTATCAATAGATTCACGGTGAACAAATTCTCGAAACCAGTCAGGGTGGATCAAACAGAAAGACTCAACCTGTGCAGAGAATAGATCATAGTAAATCACATGCAGAATAACACAGAGGTAAAATCTGCAGACTGTGGCAGCCCAGACAGAGTAATCCAGGCAGATCGGTGAAGACCAAGGGAAGACCAGGCAGAGTGATCCCGAGAAGACGAGCCAACAATCAAAAATCCAAGCCTATGGAGAAAACCGTGAGCCCTGAACAGCAATAAAAAATCCAAGCCTGTGGAGAAAACCGTGAGCCAGGCCGTGAAGGAACAGCAATAAAAAATCCAAGCTTGTGGAGAAAACCGTGAGCCAAGCCGTGAAGGAACAGCAATAAAAAATCCAAGCCTGTGGAGAAAACCGTGAGCCAGGCCGTGAAGGAACAGCAATGAAAAATCCAAGCCTGTGGAGAAAACCGTGAGCCATGCCGTGAAGGAACAGCAATCAAAAATCAAGCCCATGGAGAAAGTCGTGAGCCAAGCCGTGGTGAGAAAACAACAGTCAAAATCAAGCTCGTGGAGAAAGCCGTGAGCCAAGCCGTGGTGAGAAAACAACAGTCAAAATCAAGCCCATGGAGAAAGCCATGAGCCAAGCCGTGGTGAGAAAACAGCAGTCAAAATCAAGCCCATGGAGAAAGCCGTGAGCCAAGCCATGGTGAGAAAACAACAGTCAAAATCAAGCCCATGGAGAAAGTCGTGAGCCAAGGCGTGGTGAGAAAACAGCAGTCAAAATCAACCCCGTGGAGAAAGCCGTGAGCCAAGCCGTGGTGAGAAAACAGCAGTCAAAATCAAGCCCGTGGAGAAAGCCGTGAGCCAAGCCGTGAGAGATCAAAATCATAAAATCGCAGAGCTTGTTGAATGATAAATCGAGAGTCTCAATTTATAATATTTTCAAGTTAAAAGGCATGTTCCAATGATATACAAAGGATGGTCCACATAATCATAAAATAACTTAGGGTAAGATAAAGTGCCTCAATAATAATTATAAAATAACTTAGGGTAAGATAAAGTGGCTCAATAATAATTATAAAATAACTTAGGGTAAGATAAAGTGACCCAATAATAGAAAGTCAAAGTGTCTCAAACATGAGATAAGACTAAAAGGTAAAATGAGTCTTTATTAATAAAATCATAAATGATTTTATTAATAAGAGTCTATAGATCCACCATAAATGATTTTATTAATAATTATAAAATAAATGATTTTATTAATAAGAGTCTATAAATGATTTTATTAATAATTATAAAATAATTAATCAAATAACAAGTTCATAAAATAAGAGTCTAAAGATCCACCATAAAGTGAAAAGTCCAAAACCATAAGTGGGTTAACCATAAGTGAGTTAAAGGGTCTTTTTAACAAAACATAAGGTAACCATAACAATGCTAGGTCCAAAGGTCTTTAATAACCAATTAGGTACATACACTCCATAAAGTAGGAGGCATCATAATCAAAGGTGCACACAAGTGAGAGTGCTAGGACCAAGTAAGAATAGGACCATGAGTCAACAACCACAAGATCAAAGTGAAACAAGCAATCAAATAAGATCAACAAGACCAAATACTTTTCTCTCTCTCAAGGTACATCGTTTTATATATTTTGTCATCACTGTATAAGGGGGAAGATCCAAACGGATGGTACAATCCTTTTGTCCTTGACACTGCTCCTAAAGGTTAGGTACTAGGGACATCGTCAAGGGGTGGCCAGTCCCTTGAGAATCAACCTAGCAATAAGCGATTAGGAGAGGGGACATCATTATATTCCATTCTTAATGAATGGATTTCAGCCTTAGGCTGAGTTTCAGTCTCACACTGAATCAAGTTGATCAATCCTTGGACCCTAACCAGGTCCTCCATTCTCTCGCAGAATGGTTCTCAATACTAAGCTGAGTTTCAGTCTCACACTGAAAATTGATCAACTACCTACAGCACCTACTTGGACATCGTGTCCCTTGTCCTATACCAGAATATATCTCTGCCTCCACCTGCAGGCTCTACTTGGACATCACATCCTTGGTCACAGACCAAAATACCCTAGAGGCATATAGGGGCCCTAACCACATGCTAGGGGCTTTGCCATGGCATCAACCTACTTGGTCCTAGACCAAGAACCCCAGGAGACTACTGGGGGCCCTAGGCCCTAGGGTACCTTCTAGGGTCTTACTCTGTCCTAGTCAACTGACTAGGAAACCATTCTCTGAGAATAGGTCTCGCAACTGCACTAACTTTAACACTCCCTCTCAGCAAGAGGGACATTCTCAGCACATCGATAACATATTGTACCCTTACGTTGAGATAACTCATCTCGATGTCTTTCAGACTGTCATCAAATACAGGGTTTCTTGAGAACCTCAAACAGCTCTCCATCTTAGCATGAAGCATGATCTCATAGATCTTATTGGAAGTTATAGTTGACTTCCCTTGATGGCTGAGAATTACTTTCCGCAAATCAATTTTCCAAATCCGTTGTTGGACTGACTCCTCATAATAGGAGTAAACCAAATCAGTGACATGGCTCTCAGTGGGGCAACCTTGAACCTTTTCAATAGGCTTCTTAATGAGATCAAACGTAGGCTTCTTGGCCTTCTCCCTCTGCTTCTCTAAGCGAGAAGTCTTATAAGATTCAATCTTTGAGTCACTGGAGGACTGATGGAAGATCACTCTTTCATCTTCTGCAACCCCACTTGGTTGGGGACTAGAGAGTACAGATGTCTCCCTCTTGATCTCTGAAGCTTGACTGGGGTATAGAGTTTCAATGGCATGTCCTAGGACCTTATAGAGGTCACCTTCACGAACTCCAATCACAATGGCTGAGTTTATACTTCTACCTTTGGACCATATCAAAACTTTTCCTTCTAAGAAAGTTACAGAGTACCCTTTGTCTTCTAAAACTGTTACTGAAATAACATTCTTCTTTAGGCCAGGAACATATAAAATTTCCTCAACATTAATCAACGTACCTGAATCAGGCTGTATCTTGGTTGAACCAACCCCTTTAATGTCAAAGGTACTTCCATCTCCAAGTTCCACTTTCTTGTGGAACTGCTTGACCTTGACGGATGACAAGGTCTCCTTAAATCTAGTCATATGCTTAGAGGCTCCACTGTCTATCCACCAGGAATCTGAAAAGTTGAAGGTGGGACTTGAAAGTGTTGAGGCCAAGTAATATTCTTTTCCTTGACTTGTATTCTTGGTTTCAACCTTAGACCTCTTTTGTTGAGGTTGCTCTTATTCTGTAGCAATTGAAACATGTTGTTTCTTTCTGTGCCAATTTTTGTTAGATGGTTTTCTACGCTCCCATGCATAATGACCAGGCTTACCACAATTATAACACTTAACTCTTGATTTAAAGAAATGCTTACCTCGAGGTTCCTTACTATTGTTCTTGTGTGGTAAGGGATTCTTTCCTTTCTTTGTTTTGACAAATAGAGCTGGATTATTTTCTGGTGGGGGCACCAATTTGCTTTGGATCCTGCTTTCTTCATTTAAGCATTCATGCCACAACCTTTCAAAGTTGGGTTGATCCCCTCGTCCATTTACTAAAGCCAAGAATGTCTCCCACGTTGTAGGGAGGCCATCGAACACTGTCTACACAAGATCATCGTCTTCTACATTATCTCCAATGGCCAAGAGTTGGTCTCTTATCTGAGCAATCCTAGAAAAGAAAGTAGCAACCTTCTCGTCTTTCTCCATTCTAACTGATCTGAGTTGTTTCTTCAAGACTCTTCTCTGAGTAGGAGCTTTCTTCTCATAGAGGTTAGCTAGAGCATCGAAGCATTCTTTGGCTGTCCTTAACGGAGCTAACACAGCCATCAAGTTATCTTTAACTGAGTCAAAGATAACTCGCTTTGCCTTGGCTTGCTTCTTTTTGAATGCTACCCTACCTTGGGCTGTAGTAGGTTCTTCAACAACTCTAGTAACCAGATCATCTAGATCGCTTTCTTCTAGGATAATATTTAGAACCCTAGCTTTCCATGCATTGAAGTTGGAGGCTCCCTCAAGCCTATCTTCTGATTTTACTGAAGGAGTAGTCATCTTAACCTTTAATTGTCAACTTGAAAGGTAAGCTTCTATGAAGTATAGACCTTGTCTTAGGATCGTTGTAGTTTTTGTTGACTGCAAAACAGAGTTAGCTACACCCTAAGCTTTGATACCATGTTAAATTTTACAGGTTAGATGAGTTTTAGTACCAGTAATAAAATTCAATACATGAACATATAAAGAATTGAGGTAAAATTCAAACTGTAATAAAACGTAACAACATAAGTTTCATTTCTTTCAACTTTAACGCTCTACTGGTCACTGCGTTAAAGTTGATCATTGAAATGTTTCATCAACTATCATGTACAGAAAAATAATAAATAACACGTGCAGTAAACTAAATCTCAAGTAAACTACAGAAGATAAAGAATCTTAACCATTGTTGGATCCGCCTTATGCTCAGTTAGTTCTGAGTTTGATCTTGTCACTGAAAGGACAAGTCAAACTAGTTGAACCATACACGTACCTTGAGAGAGAGAGGGAGTAAACAGACCTTAGTTTCTTCAATCAATTTAGTAGTGCAGTCAAGGAGAATCACACAAATGCACTCAGAGTGAAAGATGTGCAGTCAAGCACTCTATCAATAGATTCACGGTGAACAAATTCCCGAAACCAGTCAGGGTGGATCAAACCGAAAGACTCGGCCTGTGCAGAGAATAGATCGCAGTAAATCCCATGCAGAATAACACAGAGGTAAAATCTGCAGACTGCCACAGCCCAGACCAAGTAATCCAGGCAAATCGGTGAAGACCAAGGGAAGACCAGGCAGAGTGATCCCGAGAAGACAAGCCAACAATCAAAAATCCAAGCCTGTGGAGAAAACCGTGAGCCAGGCCGTGAAGGAACGGTAATAAAAAATCCAAGCCTGTGGAGAAAACCGTGAGCCAGGCCGTGAAGGAACAGCAATAAAAAATCCAAGCCTGTGGAGAAAAACGTGAGCCAGGCTGTGAGGGAACAGCAATAAAAAATCCAAGCCTGTGGAGAAAACTGTGAGCCAGGCCGTGAAGGAACAGCAATAAAAAATCAAGCCCGTGGAGAAAGCCGTGAGCCAAGCCGTGGTGAGAAAACAGCAGTCAAAATCAACCCCGTGGAGAAAGCCGTGAGCCAAGCCGTGGTGAGAAAACAGCAGTCAAAATTAAGCCCGGGGAGAAAGCCGTGAGCCAAGCCGTGGTGAGAAAACAACAGTCAAAATCAAGCCTGTGGAGAAAGCCGTGAGCCAAGCCGTGGTGAGAAAACAACAGTCAAAATCAAGCCCGTGGAGAAAGCCGTGAGCCAAGTCGTGGTGAGAAAACAACACTCAAAATCAAGCCCGTGGAGAAAGCCGTGAGAGATCAAAATCATAAAATCGCAGAGCTTGTTGAATGATAAATCGAGAGTCTCAATTTATAATATTTTCAAGTTAAAAGGCATGTTCCAATGATATACAAAGGATGGTCCACATAATCATAAAATAACTTAGAGTAAGATAAAGTGCCTCAATAATAATTATAAAATAACTTAGGGTAAGATAAAGTGACCCAATAATAGAAAGTCAAAGTGTCTCAAACATGAGATAAGACTAAAAGGTAAAATGAGTCTTTATTTATAAAATCATAAATGATTTTATTAATAAGACTATAAAATAATTAATCAAATAACAAATTCATAAAATAAGAGTCTAAAGATCCACCATAAAGTGAAAAGTCCAAAACCATAAGTGGGTTAACCATAAGTGAGTTAAAGGGTCTTTTTAACAAAACATAAGGTAACCATAACAATGCTAGGTCCAAAGGTCTTTAATAACCAATTAGGTACATACACTCCATAAAGTAGGAGGCATCATAATCAAAGGTGCACACAAGTGAGAGTGCTAGGACCAAGTAAGAATAGGACCATGAGTCAACAACCACAAGATCAAAGTGAACCAAGCAATCAAATAAGATCAACAAGACCAAATACTTTTCTCTCTCTCAAGGTACATAGTTTTATATATTTTGTCATCACTGTATAAGGGGAAAGATCCAAACAGATAGTACAATCCTTTTGTCCTTGACACTGCTCCTAAAGGTTAGGTACTAGGGACATCGTCAAGGGGTGGCTAGTCCCTTGAGAATCAACCTAGCAATAAGCGATTAGGAGAGGGGACATCATTATATTCCATTCTTAATGAATGGCTTTCAGCCTTAGGCTGAGTTTCAGTCTCACACTGAATCAAGTTGATCAATCCTTGGACCCTAACCAGGTCCTCCATTCTCTCGCAGAATGGTTCTCAGTACTAAGCTGAGTTTCAGTCTCACACTGAAAATTGATCAACTACCTGCAGCACCTACTGGGACATCGTGTCCCTGGTCCTATACCAGAATATATCTCTGCCTCCACTTGCAGGCTCTACTTGGACATCACATCCTTTGTCACAGACCAAAATACCCTAGAGGCATATAGGGGCCCTAGCCACATGCTAGGGGCTTTGCCATGGCATCAACCTGCTTGGTCCTAGACCAAGAACCCCAGGAGACTACTGGGGGGCCTAGGGTAACTTCTAGGGTCTTACTCTGTCCTAGTCAACTGACTAGGAAACCATTCTCTGAGAATGGGTCTCACAGCTGCACTATCTTTAACAAATTTCAGCTATAAAATAGGGAAATTTTGCATGGCAGTTTGCATGCCCGGTTGTATCAGTAAATTTGCATCGAAATAGAAAATATCAAGATTTGGGATATTACATCTCCCATGACTGCCTGAGCTCATCTAATCTCCAAGCCCCAATCAACCTTCTCCTCATCAAGGAGTCTCCCTCTCAAATCATTATGGGAAGGCCCCCTATAATCTGGACCAACAGTACCAGCAGCTTGAAACATGGCATGATAGTAGGGGTTGTTTTTAGCGATGTTGAAAGGCACGTCACCCCATAGAAAACATTTTGTCACAATTCTATCGGCCTCTTCCTTCTCCCTTTTTTTTATTATGGTTCGAACAAAAGGTTGCCTTCACGCCACGTAAGGTGAGGTTGAAGAAGGCATAGTGGGATGTGGGTGGCGTGTAGATGAGGAGAAGGAATGCATGTCACTTGTGGCTCCCATGGTTCGTGATTCTGTTCTAGATGCAAGTTCATTTATGAATTCCTCCTTCTCGTCCCTCTTCCTAGCCATATCAAGAAGGGATTGGTTTGCAATATGCATCACTTCTAGGGTAAAAGCAGGACAAACATCCACTTCATGGCCAGCAACTTTGGCAAGGTGGTATTTCAAGCGGCCAATTCCACCACAAATAACCTTCCCACATAGTTTGCAATTCAACCTTTGTCGATTATTAGGGTCAATTGGTTGCCCATAATCCCACATTGGATCCAATGGCTTTGGCATTGTGTTACTATTTAGTTGAAACTTGAAATTTGAAGTGATAATGGAGATTAAACCTATGTCACAACAAAAAACAAAAATGTATAAAATGTTTAATGGATGCTTGGATCTTTGAAATTTTGAAAACAATGAAATTATTAATTTTAAATTTTAAAACATTAAAAGGAATGGAGGGTGGCCAACCTAAAACCCTATGACTGTAATGGCCATTGGCCAACCAACCTAGTTTCTAAACCCTACACTAAATCTACATTAACCAACAAATATCAGGCAAAAAGAAGGAAAAAACAAATTAATACATACCTGGATAGAAACAAAGATGTAGTAGATTCCAAGATGGAACCCCACTCCACAAACAATCGGCTAATGGCAATGAAAAAATCATTTTTTCCCTTCTTCTCTTGTTGAAAATCGCCTAAAACCCCATGGACTGCTTCCTCAGGTTGAAAATGAAAATGGTAATGATAGGATCCCCGAAGATGACGAAGAAACTGAGTCAGAAGAAGACACTAAGAAGTTGAGGAAAACCCTGGGAGGTAAAGATATCATCCAACTCAAAAACAATTTCATACCAAGAGGCCTGATCCCTTTAGAAAGACTCTTTGTTCAGAATGATGTTGCCAAGAACCCCAAAGTGAAACCGGTTGGTGATGCACTTGAAGATAAAAATATTGGCACTGAGGAAAATCCTAAAATCATAAAACTATCCAAGAAACTGCCTGAAAGGGAGAAAAGGGAGTATGTGGAGTTGATGAAAAGGTACACAGATGTGTTTGCCTGGAGTTATGAAGACCTCAAAGAATATGATACATCTATCATACAGCACACTATCCCTATAAAGCTCGGAGAGAGGCCTTTTAAACAGAAGCTCAGGAGGATCAACCCTAAATTGCTCCCTATCATTGAGAAGGAAATAAAGAAGTTATTTGAAGCCAAGATTATTGTAACGCTTCGATTTTCTAAGTGGGTTGCCAATTTGGTCCCTGTCAGGAAGAAAAGTGGAGAGATAAGGCTGTGCATAGATTTTCGCAATTTGAATAAAGTCTCCATGAAAGATAACTATCCCCTCCCCAAGATGGATCACATGCTGCAGCAAGTGGTGGGAGCTGAAAGGATTTCGATGCTGGATCGCTTCTCCGGGTATAACCAGATCAAAGTGTTACCAGAAGATCAGGAGAAGACCGCCTTTACCACACCGTGGGGCACTTTCATGTATGCAAAGATGCCTTTTGGTTTAATGAATGCAAGAGCCACTTTCCAGCGAGCTATGGACATCGCTTTTGCGGGGGAAATTGGAGTTTTTGTGGTGATCTACATGGATGATATCACAGTCTACTCTAAGTCTGACCGAGAACATCTGCATCATCTTGAGAAGGTTTTCATGAAATGTAGGAAATATGGTATATCTCTGAATCCGAAGAAAACTAATTTTGCATTAGAGGAAGGAAAGCTGCTAGGCCATATAATATCCAAAGATGGCATAAAGATTGATCCTGAGAGAGTAAGTGCAATCCTGAAAGTGGGAGAGCCCAGAAGCAAAAAGGAGGTACAGTCTTTTTTGGGACAAGTAAATTTCTTAAGGAGATTTGTACCAAGTTTTGCTGAGATTTTGATGAATATTACTAATATGTTGAAAAAGGGTCATGAAATAAAGTGGAGTGCAGAAGCCAAAGAGTCATTTTGGGGAATCAAGAAAGCAATTTCAGAAGCCCCTGTTTTGGTAAGTCCAAATTTTGCCAAGGAATTTTCAATATTCTCCTATGCTTCGGAGCATACTATAGCAGCAGTACTATTGCAGAAGAATGACGAAAACCAGGAACAACCTATAGCTTTCTTCAGTAAGATACTTCGAGATGGAGAATTGAAATATGACATCATGGAAAAGCAAGCCTATGCTTTAGTTAAAGCATTAAAAGATTTCAGAGTGTATGTTCTGCACTCGCATGTAATTGCACATGTCCCAACCGCAGCTGTGAAAGCCATTTTGACTCAACCAGATCCAGAAGACAGGAGAGCGAAATGGATAGCTACCTTATTGGAATATGACCTAGAGATAAAGCCCACGAAGTTGATCAAAGGACAAGGATTGGCAAAGATGATGACAAGCTCAAATTGTGAATCTCTGCAAATAAATCTCTTATCTCATCAACCTGATCAGTTGGATGCGGATATAGAAGTGATGGTTGATTTTGTAACTTCTCCATGGTATTCTGACAT
>LPNX010543342.1:23206-43192 GCA_001517045.1 Pseudotsuga menziesii | reverse complement strand
CCAGGAAGGCAGTACAGATAAACCAAGTTTCTTTTAAAAGTTCAGAAGGTGATGTAGATAGCCCAGACTCCAGTCCCTTGTTTAAGTCTAAAGAGCAGCTTAAGAGCAGCTACATGGAAAAGAGAAAGCAGTCCCTGGAGGAAACGAGAAGTCTGATACCGAGGGTAAGAAGCTTGTGCAATTCCAAAACGTCTCTAGTTTCGGCTAGAGATGCTGAGAAAAAACTTTTAAGATGGCCATAGTGAATGATAAAAGGATGTCTGAAATAGAAGTCAGGATGGACAAAATCAGCACCCCTGACAAAATTCAGCTACATAAACAAACAAGCGACATCCTCTACTCAGATTTATTACAGGCCATGGTGAGGATAAACAAATTACAGGTGTTGGTAGACAAATTGGAAGTCCAGTTAAAGCATGAGAAAGTGGAAAACAAGGCAAATGTTATTCAGGTCAGAAAACTACAAGCAGACCTTGCTAGCTCAGACAATACCCAGGCTGTCAAAAAGTTGCTAGAAGAGAAAGATAACGCGCTCCAGGTTTTGAAGAAGAGGTTGAAGATGCCAGGCTCAGAACATGTCCAATCAGCTGAATTGCTAGCCCTCCAGGAGGAGAAAGATAGAATCCATCAGGAGATGATGGAATACAAGGGAAAAGCTGGAGAGCTCCAAGAGGAAAAGAATAGGTGGGAAGCCGAGAGGGAGGAGCTGCTATCCCAAATCTCCGTGTTGAAGAAAGATCAGACTGAAGAAAAAGAGATAATGGATGAGCTAATGAGCCAGACCCCTACCGGTGATGACTTATCTATTGTAGACATCCAGAAGCCATTAGCTGATTTATCTGCAGATGACCTGTTGGTATCTATGTCCCAAGTAAGTCTGAAGGAGGAAGCAATTAAGGAGTTGAAAAATGAGAATGAAAAGATGAAGGCCGAATTAACGAAGGTAAATGAAAACAAAAAACAGATCTTGCAGGAGAAGCACCAATTACAGAAAAAGATTGATGAATTGAAAGAAAAATGCATCGGGAAAGGCCCTCTTCAAGGGGCGAAACATATTATCTGGGATAGCCTGACCATAGAAATCACCAAATTCCGGCATTACTTGAGTTTTATTGATGATTTGTGTACAGTGACAGAGTTGGCCCAACAAAGACTGCAACTGGTAAATGAACACATGGCAAGAAGGCCCCTCACTACAACTCAAAATTCACTAAATTTTCTGAATTCCCTAACACACCAAAAGCTGCATGACATGGGCATAAAGGACAGAATCTCAATAGTGCTATCGGCGAAGAAGATTATCAACAAACACCATTTAATGAAGATTGTCCTGGATAAGTCAGAAGAATTGCGTGCGCAGGTAAATAAGTTCAGACAGGAGTTCAAAGGGCTGTTCAAAGAGGGATTACCGTGCTTCTAGGACGAAGCAGGCAAGATACTCCCGCCTGAACATTATCACCACCTGCTTGTCCGGGCTCGCATGGACCACGCGAAATTTAACAGCTTGGAGAAGAGCCTGACAGGACAAACCATCATAGACATGTTAGCAGAAGATTTTGAAATCCTGCAGAAGTTCGTCGTTATCAGAGCCAGATTGCCCAAGAAATCTTACGAAGCATATATGGAGCTCGAGGTAGCTATTCGGGAGATGATGGAGAGTGACACCCCAAGTTCGGAGCAATGGAAAGCTGTAGAGCGGTTTGGGAAAACAAGGTATATTCCTCCCCCCTAAGAACAGGTGTCAAGTGCTGAAGAGCTGATGGGCAAAAGACGTGGAGCTGTTGGGGCAAAGATTCGAAGCTGATTGGGCAAAAGACGTGGAGCTGTTGGGGCAAAGATTCGGAGCTGATGGTGCAAAGTTTGTTATCTAGCTGATTTGTACTTAGTGGTCTGTTAGGAATGGAGTTGTAACAACTTCCTAGTGGTGTAGGAAATTCAGTTACAAACTCTAATTTACGCCGACCATTCTGTTATTGATCTGCTGGAGGCAGACTTATTGTTTAATCTATATATTTGTATCTTTTTATGAGATGGGGGTTGGAACCCATCAAATGAAGTGATTTGTGGAGAACATATCTGTCTTATTTTTTGAATACCAAAATGAATGCATGAGAGTTCTTTTTCAGAGATTCATGTATCATTGACGTTGCAGTCCGTGCTTTCTTTCTCTGCGTGATTGTAATTTTTCCTGTGTAACACTCCGTTCTGTTTTTCTTTCGTATCTGGAACATAGTGTTTGATGATTAGAATTCATATACTTATGCTCTATTCATCGTTTCAGGTATTATATGATTTTTATTCTACTAAAGTTGATATGGAATTCGTCTTAGACGCTCTGTATTAATGGGCTGTTCCCTCGTCTCTTCTATTTCCCCTTGACAAATGAAATGACTGCAATTATGTGATTATCTTGCCTTTGAAAAATCCTGTGTATGCATCTTGGCGATCTTTTATATGTATATGACTCCGTTGCCCAATGGATATGTGATTGTTTCAACCAAATAAATAAACCTTTAAATATTGTTACCATTTAGTCTTGCAAAGTTGTAAAGTTCAAATTGAGAGATCCCTCTCTAGAAGAGAATACCCATATCTCTCCTAAAGTGGTTTTGCTGTTACCTCGGGGTGTACCTTTTACAACCTGGGTACATTCTGAGTGCTAACACAGTATATGTCTGATCATGTCCTAATTGGGAAGTTTGTAGGATTGCAGCTCTCGGAGAAAGCCCTAATATGGTGGATCAATTCGACCTGGAAACTGAAGGGTTATTTTGATCTCCATCTGGCATCCAAAGGGTTCTTCACTGTCTCGTTTATTAGTCTGGAAGATAGGAACAACGTTTTGTATGGGAGCCCTTATTTTTACTATTCTGCAGGCTTATTCTTACGCCCCTGGAAAGAGAAATTTTGCCCAGAATAGGAGGATATGAGAGTCACCCCGATATGGATCAGGCTGTACTCTCTCCCCAGTGAATACTGGGATCCAGAAATACTGGAAAATTTAGGAAACTACTTGGGGAAATTCATCAATATTTCTGAGCAAACAAAGATCCAGCGATACACTACCTATGCTCGGATCTATGCATACATGGACTTATCTAAGAAACTTTCAAAAGTAATCAGGATGACATGGGAAGATGAGGACCGGTTGCAAACCCTAGACTATGAACAGATCCCTTTCCGCCGTCGTAGGCGTCATGAATATGGCCATCTTTTCAGGGATTGCCCAATGAATGACCCAAAGATGAAGCCAGAAAAGGAAGGAGATCGTGCAGACTAGGGGTTTACAAAAGTCCCATCCCGGAAGAGAGGAAGCCGAAAGCCGGAAAATCAAGAGATACATAAGAAAATTGCTACCTCAAATACTTTTGAGATACTGGAAAATCAGGATGAGGAGATCTTGGAAAAACAAAGAACGAATAATTCAATTTCTAAGCCGGTTGATGGGTTGCCTGACCAAAACCCTTTAATGGAGATAGATCTCAACGATAACAAAGGGGGTGAAGGTATGGGGCAGGAATCAGAGGAGGAGGCAGAAGCCATGGATCTAAGGGAACTAGATTTGGAAGGGATTGAAAAAGTCTGCGCAGAGAAAGGGAAAGGGTATGTCCCTCAGGAACAAGTCATCCTCCTCAAAGAAGCTATTCTGAAGGCATGATATTCAAATCAGTTGGGGATCAGTTCTAGATCCCACAAAGATACGAAGAAGAAATACGAGGAACAGGCTAGGAAGACAGGCCGAAAAACAAACAAACAAAGGGTTGTGGAAGTAGGAAAGAGACTGGTTTAGTCGGGACAATACCCGAAAATTAAATTTACCCTGGGTTTGTAAGTTTTCCCAATGAAGCTCATCTCCTGGAACGTAAGAGGCTTAAATAGCCCAAGAAAAATCAAAATTTTGAGTAAAAAGATTAAGAAGACAAATCCGGCCATTGTCTTTTTGCAAGAAACAAAGTGTCAAGCAGAGCAGATCGAGGATCTCAAGAGTAGAATTTGGAAAAGATGTGAAGGGATGGGGATAGATGCTAGAGGTTTTTCTGGGGGATTGGGTATCCTTTGGGATCTGACTCGGCTTTACCTGAGTGGTTTTCAAGGGACTAGGTATTCTCTCTCGACGGACTTCAAGGTAGTTGGTTTTCCCATTCAAGGGATGATGACGAATGTTTATGGACCTCAAGGGACAGGGGACAAGAGGGAGTTCCTTGGCTCTCTCAAGTGGTTGAGAGAGGGGTCGCCCAACACCCACTGGGTGGTAGGAGGCGATTTTAACCTAATCACCTCCTTGGATGAAAAAAAGGGAGGCAGACGCAGACTGGAGGAGGAGTGTGATTTATTCCGGGAAACCATAGAGGAGCTTGACCTTGTGAATATTATTTCGAGGGAGGGTTGGTTCACTTGGAACAATAAGAGATCAGGGGATCGACACAGCCTCTAGATTGGATCGCTTTTTGGCCTCGAAATCAATAATTGACTTGGGCAGTGAGATCCATAGTGCTACACTTCAGGGGATGGGATCAGACAACTAGCCAATCGAGCTTATGTGGAGTGGGCTAGGATCCCAATTTAAGAAATCGTTTCGTTTTGAACAGTTTGGCTAGAGCACTCAGATTTAGAAGAAAAGATTAAATCTTGGTGGGAGGAATTGATGGAAGGTTAGGATCATGGTATGTATAATTTCCAGCAAAATCTGAAGGGTCTGAAAGCAAAGATCAAACAGTGGAACAAAGAGGAGTTCGGTAATATCTTCTCAGATAAGAAACGGTTGGAACACCATCTCAAGGAGATCCAAGTAATTGGGATAAATGAAGGATATTCCTTGGCTCTGAAAGAGGAAGAGCGGGTACTGGCATCCAAGTTAGAAGAAAGAGAGAAACATGAGGAAATTTTGTGGCGCCAGAAATCCAAAAATTGATGGCTTAAAGAAGGCCAGAAAAACACAGTTTTTCCCCCACTCGGTCATCTAGAATTGATTTCAAAACAAGATTTTTGCGCTCAAGAACGCTAGGGGGAAAAGGGTGGATATGAGGGAAGATATTGAAGCTATGTCAAACTCCCACTTCTCGATTATTCTGAAGGACCCTAGGATGGACCGTTAGGCCGACATAGAAGCTATCACGAGAGTCATCCCGCCCCTGGTATCGAATTACCAAAATGAATTACTGATGAAGGCCATAACTCTTAAGGAGGTGGAAGAAGTTTTTTTTCAAATAAAGGAAGGGACTGCCCCAAGTCCAAATGTTTTTACTGTCAAGTTTTTCCATCGGTTTTGGGAGATGGTCAAGATGGATGTATAGAGAATAGTGGAATACTCCAGGATTTCTGGTCGAATTCTGCTAGCACTGAATGCCACCTTCCTAACTTTAATCCCCAAGTGCGAGGGAGAGAACACCCCGGATAAATTTAGACCTATAAGTCTTTGCAATGTCATCAATAAAGTTATCACTAAGGTCATAGCTAATCGCCTAAAGCCTATTCTGTCGGGTGTTATATCTAAGTTACCGAAAACTTCTAGGAAGGGGAGGGGAAACTTCGTTCCCTGTTTCAGAAACTTAAACGAAGGGGATACGGCTTGGAAATGCCACTGAAACGTTTCCAAGTCGTATCCAAAAATTAGAAACGTTTCCATCCGTTCTCCATAAGATGTGCATGTGATATTTTAATCTTATTTCAAGCATTTTTATTAGTATAAACCATAAAACATAAACAACATATCCAAGGAAACTCATTGGTGTCTAGAGATAGTATTATTGCATAGAGTGCAATATTGCATGTCGTCACACTCACACTTAAGTTGCACTAAAACATGAACTCACTTATTTATACTTGTGTGCTTAATTAATCCCCTTAAAACATGGTTGATTATGTCAACTTTGAATATCCAAGTCGGTTGCAAATCATAGACAATCCTATGAATTTAGGCCCTTTGAGAGCCAGTCAGTTAGTCCCTGTTGGAACCAGTCGGTTGGTCAATTGACTCTCACTTGCCTACTATTGATTGTCTCGTCAGTGAGTGGACCAACCTAAATACAACATAGTTGAGTCTGTCTTACATAAAAAATTGTGTTTAATCACAAATTTTAACAATTTTCTAGAGGTGTAAACAACGTAATATTTGTTAGATGGTAACATTTGGATACATCCATCAAATAATTTTAGGGTTTGAAATCGATGTTTAGAAGCAGTTGACATATTCTTGTTTAAATGCTTGCCAGCGGGTGACTTATCTATGGCACTTTAGATAGAAGAATATTGTTTAAGACAATATTTGAGTTTGCTGATTTTAATTGTTATAAATGAAACAACTACCTTTAAATCTAATTGATGAATGGTAGTCTAAAGTATGTATGTCTCATGGCCTTTTATATATATATATATATATATATATATATATAAGTCTGCTGCCGTTTCCTTGCCATATCGTATCCCACATTTTTCAAAATTTGTGGTATCCGTTTCCCTCTCCATATCCGTATCCGTTCCCGTATCCGTTTCAGTGCAACTTAGTATTATATCCCCGGAGCAGTAGGGATTTGTGGAAGGAAGATAGATTTAGGACGGGATTATTCTAGTGCACGAAATTTTGCATTCCCTACAAATCAGAAAACTCCCAAGTATGATGGTCAAGTTGGACATTGCCAAAGCTTATGATAAACTTAATTAAAAATTTATTAGGAAAATGCTTGCAACTTTTGGCTTTAGTGGGAACTGGATTAACTAGGTTATGAATTTTGCTTCTTCAGCTTTCTTCTCTATCCTCGTGAATGGGGTGCCTTCGGGAGTTATAAAGCCTTCCAGAGGCCTTAGATAGGGGGACCCCCTGTCACCATTTCTTTTTATTCTCGTGGCCGAAGGGCTTGGGAGATCAATCGCGTCCTTAAGAGAGAGCAACGCTATCAGAGGGTTAAGTGTGACCACAGGAGGGGAGAAACGAACCCACCGACAATTTGTTGATGACACTATGTTAACGGCGCACCCTTCCATTCAGGAGGCAGGAAGTTTCAAACAATGTCTGGAACTCTTCGACAGAGCTTTTGGTTTAGAGGTGAATGAAAAAAAATCTCAAGTTTTTTTTTTTAATACGCCCAGGGTTGCTCGACGTAACATCTGTCGAATCCTTGGGTTTAAGGAAAGTTCCCTTTCGTCCAAATACCTAGGTACTCCTCTTATCAACTCCATTGCCAAAAAGGGGTCCTGGACAGATCTTCTTAACAGTATGAAAAAAACGCCTGGCGAATTGGACACTGAGACCTTTAAACTTGCTTGGTCGCCTAGTTTTAGTAAAATCAGTTTTAAAGGAAATGCCGACATACTTGTTTTCTACCATGATGGCCCCTAAAGCCATCCTAAAGGACCTTCGAAATATGCAAAGGAAATTTCTATGGAGCGGCCCCCAGGAACCACAGAAGTGGGCCTTCGTAAAATAGGAAACAGTTTGTTCTTCCAAATCTCAGGGTGGGTTGGGTCTTCGAGATCCGAAGAAGGCAAGCATGGTGGGTAGGGAAAAACTATGGTGGCGCTGGGTTGCCCACACCCAGGAACCCTAGGCCAAATTATGGCACTCTAAATATGCAGAAGGATGGGACTGTCAAGACCTTATCCAGTTTTCTAAAGATAAACCAGGGTTGCACATTTGGCGCATAGCATGGCAAGGGCAAATTTTTGTTCAGGATCACAGCTTTTGGGAGGTAAGGAACGGCCACACAGCTAGGGTTTGGCAGGATTTGTGGCAGCAGCTTCCGCCTTTGGGGCAAGGGGGGAGATCCAAATCATCCAGGAGGAATGCAGAGCCAGAGGAATTTCCAAGGTCAAGGATCTATGGGGGGACCAAGGAGCCATCGATTCCCACCGCTCTTGGGCTTCCGGAATCTGGTTAGAACGGCTAGGCCCAAAGGAGGAAGTTGACCACCTGGAGGAAGCCCTAGCCAATAGAAGTATCAGGTGGAACGAAGGTAATGAAAAACTACGGTGCGGTTATTCTCAGAAAGGATCTTTTTCCCTGAAAGAGGCCTACGACATCTTGACAAGGAACGACACTGACCAGGAGGACCAAATTTGGAGAAATTTGTGGGAGAAGGTATGGCCTAAGATATCAAATTTATATTGGCTGGTGCTATGGAAAAAAATCTTAACAGGAGAAAATTTAAAGAAAAGAGGGATGGTCGGACCATACCATTGTTGTCTATGCAAACAAGCAGAGGAGACTTCAGCATACCTTCTGGACTCCTGCATTTTTTCCTCGACGCTTTGGGACTCTGGGGCAGAGATCTTCCGTCGTTCTGACCAGATAAGGCATAACTCGGTTGGCACATTGTTGGAGTGGTCCAAAAAACCTTTCCAGAGCCGAATCCTTAACCGCATGTAGGAAATTTTCCCCTTTTGTCATCTGGGAAATATGGAGAGAGCGAAACACGGGAACCTTCTGGGGCAAGGCAAATCCTATTAGCAGAGTTTGGGAGTGCATCACTCGGAAAATGAAAGAAACGATTTTCTCGGTGGAATGGGAGAGTGCAGATCGAGATTCAGCAGGAAGAGAGACGCCCATCATGCATGCCTAGGGTTTCTCGGGTCCCCTGAGCTCGGAAGTTGGACGAGCAAAACAGCAAAGGATCCTGCGAAGCCTGAATAAGTGGTTCCCTCGTCCGAAGGGCCTGTCTAAACTCAATTTTGACGGGGCTTCTAAAGGAAACCCGGGTCCAGCAGGATACGGATTCATCATCCGAGACCACAGAGGAGCCATGAGAGGCTTTGGGTATGGTTTTCTCGGTTGGGAGACAAACAATGCGACGAAAATCGAGGGTTTACTGCAGGGCCTGGACTGGGTTACAGTGAACAACTGCCTGCCAATGTTCGTGGAGGGTGATTCTCAATTACTTATCAACCTCGCCATAAAATTACAGAGTGGGACCAAGAGCGCCAAGGTGGCGGGTTCGTGGCACCTAGAAGGAAGACAAGAACTCCTCAGAAATCTCTTCACTGACGGGTTAGCGACCAGTTTTTCCCACGTCAGACACTAAGGAAACAAAGTGTTAATTTTATTGTAACTTCGGAAGATATCCCAAGTAATATTGTATTCCTCCCTAGGGAGATGTGTTTAGTCTTGTCAAAGTCATTAAAAGAAGCAATGTAAATCTTTGGATGTAAGTCGGGTCATTAGTACCCAAGTGTCGTTATAATAAATGCTATTTGTGATGTCCAGTTTGACAAGTCGGCCCCACTAAGTAGGAGGTGAAGTCAACAGAAGAATATAAATAGGAGGCACCTCCCTTCATTTGTACTCACTCACTCAAGTTGTTCTTAGCAAGAGAGAGAAAGGGTAGCACAAGAAAGAGAAGGAGGAAGCTGTTGTCTGAGTCTTACACTGTACTGGTTGAGTTCTATGCTGAGGAAGTTTTGCAGGGTTTTCTCCCTTGTGGTTTCCTCGAGGAAAATATATGTGTTCTTGTGTTCTTATGTTTTTGTGCATGTTGTTCTTTCAGTGATCTTCTAGTGGCTAATTGTCTAAAGTTATCATATAAACAATTTGAAAGAAAATTCAACATGGTATCAGAGCCACCCTGAAAGGAGACACTGCACATCTAGGGTTTGTTGTTCTTGACAAACCTCTCGACAGATCAACCAGAAAAGAAGGCTCCTCCAACTCGCCTAGGAAGGGCGCATCTTTCTGTGGTGACAAAACTGAAATCTAAGAATTTTCAATTTTGGACCTGTTACTGCTGCTGGGACAAACTAGGGTTTTAGTTTTTCAGGGTTTTCATCATCAATATCAGAAAAAGGAAGATACAGTCTACCTCGCCTCAGGAGGGCGCATCTTTTCCAACATTCAACTCCACCTGTGATCCCAGCTGCAAAATTAGGGTTTCTACTCCAAACCCTGGAACCTCTGAATCAGGTGTTGTCTTCTGCAAGTAAATATTCTTTTATCTTTTTCCATTTGAGGTTCTCAGTTCTTAAAGATGACAAAGAATACCAAGCTAGATGAAAAGCTTGAAGGGGCTGAAAACTTCAGAGCATGGAAGTAGAGAATCATGCTCATCCTCCAAGAGAATGATCTAGATCAATTTGTGAAAGAGGAAGTGAAAGAACCAGAAGAAGCTGAAGCCAAAGCCAAGCACAAGAAGGATATGATCATAGCTGATTCAATCAAAGATAACCTGATTCCTCAGGTATCATCCATGGAGACTCCAAAAGAAATGTTTAATGCCCTATCAAGTCTATTTGAAGGAAGGAACATTAACAGGAAGATGACCCTGAGGAATCAACTCAAAGGTGTGAGAGCTCAAAAGTCAAAAACTATGCAATCTTATTTCACAAGAGTAGCTCAAATCAAGGATCAATTAGAAGCCATCGGTGACATGGTTGAAGAAGCAAAGGTTGTAATGACAACCTTGAATGGCCTTGCAAGAGATTGGGAAGCTTTCATCCGAGGAATCTGTTCAAGAAGAAAGCTAACCAAATTCCGGAAGTTATGGGAAGAATGTGTCTAAGAAGAAGAGAGAATAGCAGCTAGAGAAGAAAAGCTAAATGACAACGAGGATCAAGCTTTAACTGCCCATACCAAAGGCAAAAGAAAGAGCCATGACCATCCTCCTAAGACTCGAGGGTTTAAAAAACCCAAGAGAGATTTCTCAAGCTTGGAATGCTTCAACTGTCACAAGTTAGGACACATTGCAATCAACTATCCCATGAAAGCAGAAAGACTTAAGATGAGAAGGTTTCAAGCACATGCTGTTGAAGACAGTGATCAAGGAGAAGAAGAGGAAACAAAGAAGGATGAAGATTCCAGTGAAGAGTATGTTTTGATCTCTGCCCTAACTGGATCAGTCTCACCAGGAAATGATACATGGTTGATTGATAGTCGTGCCTCCAAACACATGACTAGTTTCAAGGTGCCACTCTCATGCCTTGAACAAAAGGAATCTCCACACAAAGTAATGCTTGGAGATGATTCCCAATATCCAATTAAAGGGCTAGGAGAAGCATCTTATAAATTGGATTCTGGAAAACCTATGAAGATGAAGGATGTCCTATATGTCCTAGGACTAAAGAAGAATCTTCTCTCTATTTCAGCCTTAGACAAGAAAGGCTTCAGAGTTGCCTTTATCGATGGAAAAGTCCTCATGTGGACCAAAGGCAAAACCATCGATGATGCAGTAGATATTGGAGTTGAAGAAGGAGGTCTCTACAAACTAAAGGGACATACAGATTCTGCATTAACAACCAGTACCATCAATCCAAGTGAGCTATGGCACAGAAGGCTTGCTCATGTTCACTACAAGGCCAATTGTAAGCAAGGTAGTAATTGGTTCACCAGAAATCCAGGTAAAACATGAAGGAGTGTGAAAAGGATGTGTACAAGGGAAGAATACTAAGAATCCCTTTCCGAAAAGTAACAGTAAGGCAAAAGGGATCCTAGACATTATTCACTCAGATATCTGTGGACCAATGCAAACCACTTCATTAAGTGGGTACTCTTACTCTGCCTCCTTCATTGATGACTACTCTAGAAAGACTTGGATATACTTCTTGAAAAAGAAGGATGAAGTATTTGAAAGATTCAAAGAGTTTAAAGCTCTAGTAGAAAACCTTTCGGAAAAGAAAATCAAAATTCTGAGGTCAGACAATGGAGGAGAATTTACTTCGAATGAGTTCAATGATTTCTGCAAAGAAGCTGGAATTAAGATGGAGCTCACCATTCCCTACAATCTGCAACAAAATGGTGTGGTGGAAAGGAAGAACAGATCTATCATGGAAGTTGTGAAAGCCATGATCCATGACCAAGATCTCCCAATGTACCTATGGGCAAAAGCAGCACGAACAACAATATATGTTCATAACCAAATCTCTCACAGTGCTCTTGGGAACAAAACTCCAGAAGAAATGTTCTCCGATGAAAGACCAGAGGTAAGTCATCTTAATATTTTTGGTTGTCCCATATACATTCATATTCCCAAGGAAAAAAGATCAATATTAGATCCTTCAGGGAAGAAAGGATTGTTCGTAGGATATAGTGAACAATCAAAAGCCTATTGAATACATATCCCTGGGTACCGTCAAATCGAGCTTAGTAGAAATGTTACATTTGATGAAGATTCAACTTTCAAGAAATCAAGAAAAGACAAGGAAGATGAAGAGGAGCATGAAACTCCCAAGACTATTGTAAGTCCTAAAAAAGTTAGAGTTGAAGAAGAAGACCCGATACCTGAAGATCATGATGTAACTGAACCCCAGCTACCTGAAGATTTACCAAGTGAACTGATTTCTCGAAAGAGAAAACCTGCCTAGGCTCGTGATTCACTGGTCGTGAAGCAATTGAAGAAGCCAAAAGACTTGGTGCTCCCGAAGGAGCCATTTGAGAAAGGAAGAAGCCAAAGACATACCCCAGCTACATGGCTTTGATGAGTGATCTAGTTGATAAAGAACCATCTTGTTTTGAAGAAGCAATAAAGCAAAAGGAGTGGGTTGATGCAATGGTCGAAGAATACCAATCTATTATGAAGAATGATGTATGGGAAATAGTACCTAGACCAAAGGACAAGTTAGTGGTGTCCTCTAAATGGATATTCAAAACTAAGCACTCAGCAGATAGATGTATAGAAAAATATAAAGCCAGATTTGTAGCCCGAGGATTCTCTCAGAAAGAGGGAATTGATTATGAAGAGACTTTTGCCCTAGTAGCAAGATACACCTCTATAAGAACTGTTATTGCCTTGGCCTCCAACATGAAATGGAAGCTACATCAAATGGACGTAAAGACGACATTCCTAAATGGAAGAATTGAAGAAGAAGTCTATATCGAACAACCACAAGGGTTCGAGATAAATGATCAGAAGAGTCATGTATGTCAACTAAAGAAAGCATTGTATGGATTAAAGCAAGCACCCAGAGCATGGTATGGAAGGATCGATGGATTCCTAATGAGCTTAGACTTTACCAAGAGTAAAGCAGACTCCAACCTCTACTACAAGGTTGATGAAGATGGAATTTTAATTTTGTTACTATATGTAGATGATCTATTCTTGATAGGTGAAGATAAGTCAATAATCGAATGTAAGAAGAGGGTTGCTGCAGAATTCGAAATGAAGGACCTTGGAATCATGCACTACTTTCTAGGTCTTGAAGTATGGCAACATTCAGATGAGATTTTTCTAAATCAAGGAAAGTATACTATTAAAATCTTGAAAAGATTTGGAATGCTGGATTGCAAAGCTATGACCACTCCAATGACTACTAGTTTGAAGTTATTAAATGATGACACCTCAGAAGTTGTCGATGTCACACTATATAGACTGATTATTGGTCCGTTGATGTACCTCACCAATACCAGACCAGATATATGTTTTGCAGTAAACACATTAAATCAATACATGGTGAATCCTAAACACGTTCATCTAATTGGTGCAAAGCATGTGATGAGGTATCTAAAGGGAGCTTTAAATTATGGTCTGAGATATACATCTAGTGGAGAGATCAAGTTGCATGGATATGTAGATTTAGATTGGGGTGGAAGTGCCAAAGATAGAAAGAGTACATCGAGATGTTGTTTCAGTTTGGGATCTGGCATGATCTCTTGGTTCAGTAGAAAGCAGACCAGTATTGCACTTAGCACAGCCGAGGCAGAATATATTGCAGCATGTTTAGCCTGCAGTGAAGCAGTATGGCTTCGAAAGATGTTTTCAGGATTATTCGATGCAGAGGTAGATGCCACTGATATCCTTTGTGATAATCATAGTTGTATCAAGATGACAAAGAATCTCGTATTTCATGATAAGTCAAAACACATTGAGATCAAATATCATTTCATACGGGATATGGTGCATAAGGGAGCTGTAAAGCTCAAGTATGTTCCCACTGAGGAACAAGTAGCAGATGTGTTGACTAAGCCTCTGGCTCGTGTAAAGTTTGAATACTTTCAAGACAAGCTTGGTTTGGTTCGAAAGGACCTCTCTCGAAAGAGGGAGTGACAGCAGATGTTGGATGCAGTGGTGACTAGGTCAGTCTAGGGGAGGGTATGTTTGGCTAGGCTTGTTTGGCTTGGCTAGGCTTGTTTGGCCCGAAAGGGTTAGTAAGCTAGACTAAAGACCTGTCGATCCTAGGGGGATTAGTATGCCAGGCTAGGCTTGTTTGGCCCGAAAGGGTTAGTAAGCCAGACAAGGCTTATTTGGTCCCCAGGGAGATCCATCTGTCTAACTAGGCTTGTTTGGATTGAAAGAGTTAGTAAGTTGGACAAAATGCCCGGATGGATCTGCCAGATAACTCACCGTGATGCTGCTCCGAAGAAGATGAAGGGCAAGATGTATCCTCAGTATTACTATACTGTTGATTGTTGATGATTGCTGAAAAGCTTGATAGATGTTCAGTATTGTTATACTGATTGATGATTGATGAGATGCTTGATAATTGATACAGTATTGCTATACTGTTGATTGTTGCTGACTGCTGAAAAGCTTGATAGATGTTTCAGTATTGCTACACTGATTGTTGATGACTGCTGAGATGCTTGATGGTTGTTACACTTTTACTATACTGTTAGTTGGTGTTGATTACTGAAAGGCTTGATGATTGATGCAGTATTGACATACTACTAAGATGTTGATAATGATTGTTTGATATGATGACTGTTATCAATAATTATACTGTTATTATTGAGATGTCTGTTTGCATCTTGATCAATGATTGATTGAGTTCGTGTCAGTAATGATACACTGATGATTATAGTATGATGATGTCAATGCTCCAGCATCTCTATGTTGACTATGCAGATAATGCTCTAGCATGAGTTATGCTTGAGTCTTTAGTACTAACAAGTTGATGATGATTGTTGATGTTGTCAATATCCTTACACAAATATTGCAGATAGTAGAAACAAAGAAGATTCAGTATTCACATACTAATGTGACAGAAGAAGATTCAGTATTCACATACTGATGTTACAGAAGAAGGTCCAGAAGTTGATTCAAGTAGAAGAAAAAAATAAAAATAAAAAAATAAAGGATGATTGAAGTTGTAAAGACTACAAGAAGAAGATCCAGAAGATGGCAAATAGAAGATGTTCGAGAATGTACGAAAGACGAAGATTATAAGAAGAAGATTCAAAAGATGGCAAAGACAAATAGAAGATGTTCAAGAAGATACTGAAGATGAAGATTACAGAAGATGTTACAGCTAAGATCGATGATAAAGATGTTAGACAAGTGTTCCAAACTTCCTATGACATATAGAGTCTCACCAAACAGTTGTGTAGTTGTAGTAGCAGATGTTGAATACCTTCCTAGTTAAGAGGGAGTGTTAATTTCATTGTAACTTCGGAAGATATTCCAAGTAATATTGCATTCCTTCCTAGGGAGATGAGTTTGGTCTTGTCAAAGTCATTAAAAGAAGCAATGTAAATCTCTGGATGTAAGTTGGGTCATTAGTACCCAAGTGTCGTTATAATAAATGCTATTTGTGATGTCCAGTTGGACAAGTCGGCCCTGGCAGCTAGTGAAGTCGGCCCCACTAAGTAGGAGGTCAAGTCAACAGAAGAATATAAATAGGAGGCGCCTCCCTTTATTTGTACTCACTCACTCAAGTTGTTCTTAGCAAGAGAGAGAAAGGGTAGCGCAAGAAAGAGAAGGAGGAAGCTGTGGTTTGAGTCTTACACTATACTGGTTGAGTTCTATGCTAAGGAAGTTTTGCAGGGTTTTCTCTCTTGTGGTTTCCCCAAGGAAAATATCTGTGTTCTTGTGTTCTTATGTTTTTGTGCATGTTGTTCTTTCAGTGATCTTCTAGTGGCTAATTGTTTAAAGGTATCATATAAACAATTTTAAAGAAAATTCAACACAAAGTGGCGGACAAGGTGGTGAACTTAGGTTTCGACACACGCAGAACAGTAAAAGCTTGGGATTGGGACATGATACCTGATATGATGGAGAGTGAAAAGTGTAGGATCCTCTTATCCCAGGACATGGAAAATCACCAGGTGGTATTTGGGACGGGACACCAAGCAAGTGAAAGATTACGCTAGCACGTGGCTCAGTGTGGGGAAGATAGGTAACCTTAGGTGATGACCACACACCTCTTTATTACCATCTTTCGTGTTTCTAATATTTTGCTTAGTCGACGGCTTGAGGTACGAATCGACATGAAGGTTGGAAGTGGAATTGTTAAGTGCCTGAATGGAAATATTTGTTTCAAGATAGTGGATGGGATAGGTTGCATAATGGTTAGGCATGTGAAAATGATTGTGGCTAAAGCATGGAATATTTATGAACTTATAATGATATTTAATGTACCATCTATCTATCAAGAAGAAGGGATGACACAAAAAAGGGTAGTTAAAACACAAGAAAATAGGCAACCCTAAAGGCCTCAAACTTTAAGAGGCCTATGGCCCCAACCAAGGAAGATCTCAAAGTTGTTGAAGAGTCCAAACATGCTCATGTTGTTAGGGTCTAGTGGTAAGATACTAAGATCCTATGCATCTGCAACCCAATGCCATCCTAACTAGGCCCTTCTCTTCTTGAAAAGACCTCTAAGACAACCCCTCTTCTCTTGCACTTAAAGCACTCAGGGAAGGAAGTTGCTGTTTAGTTTGAAGCAGGGTGACGGAGTGATAGATATGAGTTTGTGGTTTCGACATCCCTCTGCCTCTCTTGTGAAAGTCTTGATTTTTCTTAATCGTGTTGGTGTAATTGTCATGGAGGGTGATAAGGGTCGTGGTAAAAGGATCCTCCACCAGGAAGAGGGTCATCAACGGGTGTCCAGGGCTCAGAAAAAGACTATCTAGGAGTCGCGCATTTTTGAATTGGAACTTCCTATGGATATTCAGTAGCGCATAGCTGAAACAAAGAAGCACCTTTGGCAAGAATTGGATCGTCAAAAGTTACATGAGGAATGCAAAAAGGCCGAGGAATGGATCCTCTACCCAGGCCACACAGTTGGGAGAGTGAGCCTATATGAGAAGACGGTGGCCTTATATTGGATAATGAAGAATCTGGTTGGACGCACTGCATGGGACAGGCAGAATGCAGAATCAGGAGGTAACGTCTAGGACCAATGGCGGGTCTCCATTTCGACGAACATCCAGTGTCTGAACTCCAAAATGGACTTCCTCATCTCGCATCTAAGCTTTCAGTTTTCGCCTTCTCCTTCCCCAAGCGAGCCGAAGTCTGACCTGGCCAATACCAGTCACAATGGTGGGCAGCATCTTTCCTATATTCTACTGTGAGTCATGGCAAGTGGGTGGCTCCGCGTCGAGCCAAGTTATCTTCTTTCTCTGGCTATTATACTTTCTGTTAATCTCTGTTATTCTCTGTAATGTCGATAGTTATGGGTATGCGGGTCTTAGAAAGTCACAAGATGGGTCTGTTTTGAAATTTTGTGGTGCGAGGACTGCATGTTTGCATCAAAAGGCCCCAAGTTGGTGATGGTCGAGATCGGTTTTCAGTGGTTTGTGTGGGTATTGGGTAAGAGAACTCTGAGCTCGAGTAATAAGGAAGGGTGTTTGGGAAACTGCCAAGGGGTGACTTGTGGCATTGCAATAGTGTTTTGGATGTATTCTCTTTGTTTATTAATATAATGTGATGGCTTTTTACTTACAAAAAAAAAATAATAATATGTCAATATAATAACATATAATGACCAAGTGACCAAATCATGGCCCTCAAAATACATCAAAATCGCCCAAGCTAAGGAGTGTTAGGACATGTGAACCCCATGAAGGATGAAACTGTTGCCGGAAGGTGAAGATATCATCAATAACATGCCTCGAATCAACCTCATGCCATTTCCTTGCCTCAATTACCTAAATCAATTGCCTCATTAGCCATTTTCATTATTTCTATAAGTCAAAATACTACCTTGAAAAAATAAAAATGCTCATATTTCACTGCTCACTAAACCTGGGCATCAACTGACTACAAAAATGGAATCGACATCATAACAATATGGTAGTATCGACTGGATACACACTGTGCCCCTGTGGCGCCCTAGGAGAACCAAATATCCACTCAAAAGCATTTTATTTTAATTTATTGAGGCAAAACTGTTGCAAACTAACAACTAGTCCATAAATCAAGTACAAGTGCCCAAAACTGAAAAATTGATTGCACCAATAGACTCATACACCATATTCCCATAAAAAATATACATCATACACCATATGCCTATAAAAAATATACATCAGAGGCCCTATCCATGCCAAAATAATAATAATAATAAAGCCTGTAAATGCTGATAATCATAAAAATAACACAACCCACCATGATAAATCATCATCTAGAGCATGAATATGTCTAATGGACATTGATAGACCAAAAATAATCATCATCCACCACCATAAGCCAAAACTCATCCTGGACCCTACCAATGTTATCGGAACCAGACTGGTCATCGAACCGATGAAGCCCAAAATGTGAACCGGACCGGAAACCGGACCAAAACCAGCAAAAAATCGAGTAAACAACCGGCTAACTAAAAAATACATAAAATATTCATATTTTGTAAAAAAACATATATATTAATGTACATACATATAAATCCAAACCATTAATACAAAAATATGCAAAGTTTGTCATATATATAGCAAATATGGGTGCAAATATCCAAAATAGCACCTAGTGCAATACATCTCTGAGGTTCTAAACCAAAGTACATCAACAAAAGGCTCTAAATGGCCCCTACAATCCAAAAATAAATCATAGTACTAATGAATAACAATAAAGTGATCATATGGCACTACCCTACTAGCTACTACTACTAGAGTCTAGTGTCTAGTAGTCTACTACTCCTCATCATCATCATCCTCATCCTCTTCCTTTTCATCATCTTTAGGAGTGGGATTCTAAGCCCCACTTGATTCCCCTAGCCCTGAAGGTGGAACCTCTGGAGGTGGGTCCAAATCCAACCAAGAAAGGTCTTCATTATCAAATACCGGTGCTTGAGTCTCCACAACCCACTCTGATGATGGATCAAAGTCATCCAAGGTTATGTTGTCTGATGCTGGTGTCTTGTTCAACAACTGGTTACGCCTCAGCCTAAGATTGTACTGGGTGGGGGGGTCTTTAAATAGTGTTAGGATAGGCTTAGGGTTAGATTAGAAGCATAGATTAGGTTTTATTTAGTGTTTTTAAAAAAAATTGAGTTCCGTGAGTCCCCAGTCCACGGCCGTATGCCAAAGTACGGACCGGCCGGTTCCGTACCCGGTTTGGAAAAAAATCCGATCTGAGGAAAATTTTTTACTGACCAAACCGGCCAACCCTGTAAACCGGTCAGACCGGCAGATTTTGCCGGTTCTGGTCTGGTTCCGATAACTTGTTGCTGACTTGGTCAAATTGAGTTGACCAAGTCAAGAATGATCAAAACAGTGACCCAAATGAAAATATCTGATGTTGCAAGTACAGAGTGGATATAGCATGCTCAATTATCTATGTTAGTAGTAAGACTAAAGTACAAGTGGCTTCTACTAACAATTACAAGCACAATACATATAAATAATATATCCAAATCAAAGTAATTAGTTGTTGTAAACAAGAACCTCAAGTGTATACTGATTCATAGATTTGGCCATTTTGCTAGACAAGGGTGAAGGTGAATGAAACAAGGTAAGGCCATGGGAATGACTTGATACTCGACACTATAAGCATCTAAGCTGAAGAACAAAGGGGATCCACACAACACATAAGCTAGACCATAGTTACATATATCGGCGATATATCGTCGACATCGCGATATGTCGCGAGTTGATGGGGTCGGCGATATATCGCCACCAATTTATCGCGACATTTTCCGATACATTAAAAAAATCATGATATTTTAATATATCGCGATATATTCCGATAATATCGCGATTCGATGGAATATATCGCCCTGCTGCCCAAAAATTAAAAAAAATCGCCGATAAGAGTCCGCGACCGGGTTTTTTTCATTCATTTGGACATTTTGGCTTGGAGGAAGTGGAGCTCTGGCGATTTGGGCGATCTTGGGCGATTTTCTACAAGAAAGGAAGGC
>LPNX010543342.1:0-20718 GCA_001517045.1 Pseudotsuga menziesii | reverse complement strand
GAGTTGTATTTTAATATTTATGTGGAAATGTGTTTATTTGATGTTGTTGTTGCTTTAGATGTTAAAAAATTTGAAAAAAAATGTTTATTTTTGTATTTTTTTTAATGCAAAACGACTTTTGCCGATATTTTCGCCGTTGCTGTCGATAAGTTTCATTCCGGACCCCCGGCGATATATTCGCCGACACGATATATGTAACTTTGAGCTAGACTAGGTGAACAATAGGGAATGACAGTGTCTCACAAATGGGTGGAATAATGAGAATGCTCCACTAGACTCTAGGCAAGCAACCTTTTAAAACAATTTACTTGCACAGCAAAGGACACTAGTCAACCTACTAAGGCAGGTGCCCTCGGAATCCTTCTGGGCTACCAGAAACTGACAAAGGCATAACCCTCACAAGTCAGCCTCACCCTGTTTCCCTATAGGGGCAAATGAGTCGTACATTATACAATGAAGAGTGCTCATCCTTTGGCCATCAACTCTTTCTAAAACATTTACTTTATTAATCATTTAATTAACTAGCCATCCTCCAAGAGCAGGTGCCCTGAATAGCCTGGCGGTCCTTAGACAATGACTCAGTATGACCTCCATTGCCTGTTGTTGTCCGCCGATTGCACACCAGCAGCAGAAATCTTCCGAAAGCTGTCTCCTCACTTGAGAAAGTGGGAGAGGTGTGACCTTGGGGGAAAGCATAGAGCCAAGTACTGTCACCAACTCCTAGCTCCTCCGTTTAGGCTAACTCCTAACGAAGCCAAGGGGGGTAGTCCCTAACAAAGAGTTTCTATGGCTCAATTTGTTTAAGTTAAGTTTTAATGTTCGAATGATGCGGATGGGTGTTGTTTAGGAGTTATTATGATAAAAGATGATTATCATTATGAAAATTTGAACACAAGACAAAGGCAAGCCACATTGCTGCATTGGATTAAAAGATGAACAATATATCAAGAACTTGTAAAAATAAAAGTGCATTCACAGACAAAGATTTCATAAATCAAAGGACAAATGGTCCAGATTAATAATAATGCATGAAATGATAGACCAGTGCCTTATGGAGTCGAAGCTCTGCAATGCTTTGAAGAATAACAAAGATACAAGTCTTGAAATAAAGCTAGTGGATATGATATGCGAGTTCTCTTGGTATGTTTTAAATATTTTAATGGTCTTGTTTATTATGGCTTGAAAGAAGGTATCAGAGACCAACCGGGAAAGTGTTCAAAGTCATTCCGTTCTAGATATGTCAGCCCGTCCAGTATCTCGGGCTGGTGTCCTGGAGGATTGACCAGCTAGCCGTGACTCTAAGACAACAGGGAGTTCCGGTGCCCTTACTGAGAATAGACTTGAATGCTTTCTACAACGTCGGTGTGTTGGTTATGAGTAAAAATTTTATTAAGTTGTTATTGCAAGCTTAGCAAGTCCATTCACTGTTCTGAGTACGTGCCCAACTATGACAGTCGGTAGAGCATACTAGG
Source organism: Pseudotsuga menziesii (assembly GCA_001517045.1). Lineage (NCBI taxonomy): Eukaryota > Viridiplantae > Streptophyta > Pinopsida > Pinales > Pinaceae > Pseudotsuga > Pseudotsuga menziesii. The sequence continues at coordinate 19,246 of LPNX010543342.1, read as the reverse complement.
TGAAGGATATCAATGAAGAAAATTAATTAGAGGGGATTGTGAGTTGAAATTTTTTATTAAAAAAATTAATTAAAACCCTCTAACAGAGAGCGCTCTTGACTTTGTCTTATGACAAAAGTTCAAGAGTCTTATCTATCTATATGCCTAAGTGCAAGGATGATGCAAAAATTAATATGCTCTCCGACAGAGAGTGCTCTTGACTTGGATTCCGGCAAGTTCAAGAGACTTAGAAATTAATTAATAACTTGCAAAAAGTAAAGTACACGAAAATAAAAGAAAAAATAAACAAACTCTCCGATAGAGAGCACTCTTGATCCACCTTACGGTGAGATTCAAGAGATTTTGGTTCTTTTTAATTTTTGCAATATTATATCAACTGAAAGTAAACAAAACTTAAACCAACTACATAATGAAACAGGAAACTTTATTTTCTAACTTTTACGAAAGCAAACTTCTAAATAATGAAACTACTCTTTCCTATTCTACTCTAGCAAATTATTATGCAAACATGAAAATAAAAGAGACGATAAAAGCTTCCCCCAAATGGGGGAAGAGGGGTGTGGGAGCCTTTATCCCACTTGCTTTTTATTAACTCTTTTACAATGCTTTCTTTTATTTCGCTTTTTGCCTCTTTCGAAAGAGCGGGGTGAGAAAGGGAAAAAGAGAAGAGGGAAGTATTTTTGTCTTTTTGCTCTTTGCTTGCCTTTAGCCTTTGGGCTTTTCTTGATTTTTCCTGAAAGTAAGAGCTTTAAACACTTGAAACGTTATATGTTAATAAAAATAAATAAAAGAAACAAAACTACAAACTAACTCTTAAAAAGGGGGTAAAATTCTACGGTGAAAATGGAGGAAAGAGAGAGGAGAAAAGGCTATGAAAAGGAAGAGAAGAAGGGTAAAAGAGGGCTGCAAACTAACAAGGAGAGGGCTGCAAACTGAGTGAAGAAAGGGGAAAAAAGGGCAGCAAGAAAAGAAAAGAAAAAGCAAGCCAAACAAGGCAAGGGGAGGGAAGCCAAAAGATGGAAAAATGCAGACTAGGGCTTCCTAAAGTAACCGGTAACCAAAGAAAATATTTCTTGTGGATGGAGCACAAGAGATAAAGATAGACTCCCAGCTTTCTCTTTGTATTAAAAGAAGACGATCCCTGTAGGTCCTGCAATCACAAAGTGTTAAACAAAAATTTGGTTGCTTGAAGCCTGGGATAGAAGCAGCGGAGCTCACACTCTTCTTCAACCTGTGAAGCTTGATAACACACCACAACTCAATACAAAAGTGAGATCAAAATAACATGCTAGTATGCTAAGAAAATTTAATCAAGATCAACATTATGTTTATACTGATTACTCATGTCCATCAAGATACTAATCTATTTCGCATAAACAACAAAATTGAAACAACAAATTGCTATTCTACTGTGCCAACAATGGCCTTCTTGAGCTAACAAAACAATTGATCTCACGCAAGTATTAAAGAAATAGGGGTTAGAGACAATATCACCTCAACCATTTAGAAAGCTACCACCTACAAGAGCTCATAGACCTCCAAAGTCGAATCTTTATTAACAATTCAAAGCAAATGCTTGATACAATTTTCTCAAAGTAACTCTGCTACAAAATTCCATCTTGTAGAGCTCAAAAGAGCCTCTACTTATACAAAAAGGAAAGAAAATAGGGCTCAAATCCCTAAATCCAGACTAAGAGTAACACCGGAGTAATTGAATGAGCTCGGCATGATGATATGGAGTTGAACTGAGCTGCAACTGAGTTGTACCTGAGTGCTGGAGTAATGAGGGGGGATGAGGTGGCTCATCCTCCCTCGTAATGATCACCCAACCAATAGATAACCCACACTTCAACCAAAAACGAATTTGACCAAAGAGAGCAAATTTCTGACTGATAGTTCAACTGCTACACTCCGATACTTGATCTAAAATTGGCCGATATTGATTGGAATCATCATAAATGCTCCGTGCCATGTCATTTAGCCTTTTATTTTATTCAATTTGGTTTATTTTGGAGAGTTTTTTATTTTCTCCAAAATATACATTTTTAATATTTTAATTAATAATTTCTCTGTAAATGACTTTCTTGAGAAATTATTAATTATGAGGCTGAATGAACATCTAAAACCTGGGGATAGCTGGTTGGTTGATCATTGACGATTTTTGGCTTAAGGGTAGAGCCTTCAATCACTGAATTCGGGTTTCGGATGACTGACATATTACAAATTGAATTTTTTCCATTTTAACTATGGAAAATTTTAATTAAAAATTTAGGAAAAATTAAAAATTAAAAACCCAAAATCCAACGCATCCGGTAAAAAAATTTCGGAATTTTTTCTGAGGGTCCTAGTGACTTAGGACATGACCATAGTCTATTCTAATAATGTCTAGTAGGTTTATACATACTCAGTTGGGCTCTAATAACCCCCCAAGGCCCAGAATTCAAAATCAGGCATTCCAGCTTTGGAGGAAGCGGGAGAAAACCTCATCGATTATACTCGGTTATAGGCAAAGCATAATTGACAAGGGCAAAAAACTCCCTGGAATACCTTAGTTGAAATTCTATGTCTTAGGAGACCGAACCACTCAAAACACCCTACTAGCACATTTTATTACAAACCCCGCGGGGCCATGGTCATAAATACTGAAAACAAAAACTGACTAGCCAAAACTGGCTAGGCACAAATGGCGAATCATCTGATACACTGGAACACAAATATTTATCATGTTTGTCAGATGGCGACTCTTCAGGTAATCCAACTATGGTACAAATAAGTTGGTAACACCCGCCACTATCCATAGGTGCGATGGAGTGATCACTCTGTGTCCCTTTGGGGGAAAACGACCTCACATCATATAAAGGATGAGTGCTCGTCTCTTGGCAACTTGCTGAATTTAGACTTTAATTGTAGTAGTGTTTAAAAACACTATTATTTTGTTGGCTAAGCATCCATTTAGATGAAGCATTTAAGTTCCGATGCCTTGGTGTCTAAAGACAATTTTGGTTAAACACTACTTGTGTTCAATATCTAGAGGAAAGCAATCCCTATGATAAGAATCACACAAACCAACACAGAGACACAAATTAAACATGGAGATTGTTGTCACATATATAGTAGTTGGGCTACTTCAGTTCCTGAGCAATACTGAGCAGTTCTTTGAGCCAGTCCTTTACTTTGAGATCAACAGATCGTGAGCCACCAGTTGATGATCTCTCACTTTCAGCAGATCCAGAGCATTCAGATTGACCAGTTTTATGCCATGACTGAGCCTCATGACCCCAGATTCGGCGATTGAGTTAGCCATTCTTTCATGACCCCAAGTAGAGATTATTACAGTGCCCATGATATGTAGGAGCAACAGTTGTTTCAGTGATCCTCAGATTTGTTTCAAATCCAATGCAAGTATATGGACTTGTGGTTTTGTGCATATGGACTTTGATGTTGCTCTGTTGTCTCTTTTAACAGTGAGACTTAGTTCATAATGGTTGTATGCTGGCAATACTTGATTTTGGTTTTACTTGGAATCTAAAGTATAAATGATTTAGCTGTTATGTCCAAGAGATTCCACTATATATTCATTGGCCTTGTCCTACTTGTAGTATGGATTTGCTCATTCCCCTTTAGGGACACAACTTGCTAGTCTTGGAACCATCTTCACTATCTCCATACATCTGTTGCCTTCCCTTGTTGTTCATTAACCTTGACTTGTAACTTGACCAGTGACATCTGGGATTCCCCCCACATTCACCTCTATGTTGGAATAGGTCTCCATGTCTATATTGTGTCTTAGTGTTGGTTTATGTGATGCTTGTCACAGGAATGGTCTACCTCTAGGTCTTGAACACACGTAGTCTTACCAAAGAGTGTCTTTAGACACTAAGGCATTGGAGCTTAAAGTTATTCTAAATGGATGCTTTGCCAACAAAACAAAAGTGTCTTTAGACACTATCGCAAATAAAGTATAAATGTTATAAAATAGTCAGTGGCCAAAGGATGATCGCTCATCCATTGTATGGCGTAAGGCTCATTTGCCCCCACAAGGGCAACAGGGTGAGGAAAACCCGTCGGGGCTATGGATGCTCGCTGGCAGCAGGGCTAGGCTTTAGTCATTTTTTGGATCTCAGAAGGATTTCCAGGGAACCTGCCTTTGTAGGCTAACTATTACCTTGTGTAAAAGTGAAATAAATGTCCTAATAGTTGATTGCTAGAGGATGAGCACTCATTCATTGTATAATGTATGGCTCATTTTCCCCCACAAGGAAACAAAGTGGAACTGGCCCCCAAAGGCCATGTGTTCATCATTTTTTGGAAGCCCAAAAGGCTTACGACGGAACCTGCCTCTATATTGTTGTGCAAATGGATTGTTAAAAAGGTTACTTGTCTAGATTCTAGTGGAGCCTTTTCATCATTCCACCCATTTGTGAGACACTACCATTCCCTATTTTTCACCTAGTCCCACTTATCTGTTGTGTGGATTCCCTTGTCCTTTAGCCTAGATGCTTACAGTGTAGAGTGTCCAATCATTCCCTTGGCCTTACCTGGTTTCATTCACCTTCACCCTTGACTAGTAAAATGGATAAATCTATAAATGAGTATACACTGGAGGTTCTTGTTTAGAGCAGTTGATCATTTTGATTTAGATTATTTATATATATGTATTGTGCTTATACTCGCCAACAGAAGCTATTTGTACTCGATTCTCACTGTTAGCATAGATAATTGAGAATGCATGTCCGTTTGTACCTTGCAGTATCAAAGTTTAGAACTTGGGTCATCATTTGATCAGTCTTGACCTGGTCAACCCAGTATTAACCAAGCCAAGAGCAGGGTTTGGGATGAGTTTTAGATCGATGGTTGTGGATGATGATTATTTATGGTCTATCAGTGTCCATTAGACATATTCATGCTTCAGAGGGTGGTCTACTATGATGGCTTGTATTATTTTTTTATGATTATCGGCATTTATAGGATTTATTATTATTATGGTTTTGACATGGATGGGGCCTCTAACGTACCTTTGTGATGGACGTATGGTGTATGAGTACTCATTCTTAGTTGATTTGGACATTATGAGTCCATTGGTGTAGTTGGTTTTCAGTTTCGAGTAGTTACAAGAGAGATATGGGTCTTTCAAGTATTTTGTAGCAGTCTAGCCCTAGGAAATTAAAAATAAAACACGGTGTAGATGATGGTGATTTCTCCTAGGGCGCCAGAGGGAATCATGGGGTGCAGCTAATCGATTGTACCATATTGTTATGGTGCCATACCTATCCGTGCAGTCAATTTTCTTTAGTTTTTGGTCCCCGGTGAGATATTCGCAGTTCTATGTTCCCGAGGCAGCATTTTGATGATGAAAAATGGCTAATGAGGAAATCGATTTGGGAAAATGAGGCAGAGAAATGGTATGGAATTGGTCTGAGGCACAGTTTTTGGGTTGCCTTCATCATCCGTCATCAGCTTCACTTCGCCTGGGGTCCACACTTCCTGGATTTCTTCAAATTGAGGGCGTTTCGATGTATTTTTTAGGGAGATATCCTAGTGATTTTTATAACTCTTTGATATTATCTACCACCACATCTTGATGGTTTGCCATGGGGACATGCTAGTGAAGGATGTTATAACCTCCTAGCCCCACAATGTGCTACCTTGTGGTTATTTGTCATTTTTATGTGGTGCACCCCCTCATTGGGCAATTCTAGTTGTATGCACCCCTCTATTATTGAGTTGATATGTGTATGATGTATCCGGCTAATCTTAGTCGTTGATTAGATTGTTTTTATCCTCTGATCGTGACCCTTGATCTTTTGGATCTAGGTTTTATGTACTTGAGAGATCTATATATTGAGACGCTCACTCATCTGTAAAGGGATTTTTGGCTCTCAAGATCTTGGAATAATAAAATATTTTGCAAAACCCTCGAAAGCTTTGTCGAATATCTTGTGTGGAGATTGGAAAATATTTATATTTCTAGCATTCTTGCAGATCTATGTCGTGCTAACATTTTTGCTAGTGGTCGTACCTTTGATGGAGAGGGCGATTTGAAGGGGGCGCTATTGTAACTGAGCTCCATATCTCTTCCTCAAATCGTTTTGAGTTTAGGGAGTATCTTTATTGTATATTAGGATCATCTTGATGCTTTTTGAGTTTCTCTTCATTGATTATCATCTTCCTTTTGCAAATCAATTCTCATACGTAGATCTCATTTGCAGCAGGAGGGTGATTTGGTCTCTTGGAGGAGAAATCGATTTCACTTGGCATTGCATGGAAAACACTCGTAATTGATCGAAAAGGAGAGATCATCACCATACAAGGTTAGTAGCAAGTATTTCCAGGGACATTTGCATTTGTTTTAATTTTCTAGGGCTCGATCTAATTGTCACAACCAAACCCTTATTTTAAAACCCTAGTTTTGTAGATCTGATAGATCCGGTGAGTTTTTCATGACGACCATCAAAGCCCACTTGGAGATTGTTGAGTAAACCCTAGATCTCAAATTTCACAAAATTTCAACTCCATTTGCCTTGGTATCTAGCACTAGTCTCTCTAGGTGGGGGCACCCTCCTTGGGTGGATGGCCAAATCTTCAGATCTATCAGCTGGGTATTCTTGAAGCCACTTTATTTTCACATATATATCCCTAAAGCAACTAGATCTAGTCATTTACTACCTCGATCTACTCTTTTGGGTCCACCATGTCCACTTTTGCATAAACCCTAGGTGGGTCTCATTAGGATTTCCTTATTTTAGGCTAGATCTCTCTAGATCTACGTTACTTAACTATTTGTGGTACAATTCCAACCAAGTTGGGTTCTTTTTTCTATTTACTAGGCCTTCCCAACTTTACCATAACCTTTATACCACATCTCTTCTTTAGATCTAGACTTCCTTACTCATTATCTCTCCTCTTTCATTCATTGCATAACCCTAGGAGTGTCTTGAGTAGGTGCGTTATCTCTCCTAGGCTAGTAGGGTCTCCCCCTTGATCATTCTCCGAATTGATCTAAAGCGACAAGAGCCTGTCAAGTGTGACAACTACCTTTAATCCGTAGTTGACGAGGCCATTATGGTGTCACCAGTTAGCTACCTCACCTCTACCGTCCTAGATAGGACATTTCTAGTGGGTAGCTACACTTTGTGTGATAAGAGAGACCTATTCCAACATAGAGGTGAAGGTAGGGGAAATCTTAGATGTCACTAGTCAAGTTACAGGTCAAGGTTAAACGAAAGAAAGGAAGACAACGGATGGATGGAGACAATGAGGATGGTGCCTAGGCTAGCAAGTTGTGTCCCTAAAGGGAATTTACCAAATCCATACTAAGAGTAGGGCATGACCAATGAGTATACAAAAGAATCTCTCGACCATAGTAACTAGATCACGTATCTTTTAGATTTCAATGAAAACCAATAAAATATTGCCAACATACAACCACTATCAACCTAGTCTCACTACTAAAATAGACAACAGAGCATAACCAAAATCCACATGTACATATCCATATATCACCTGGGTCATATACCTGAATCTGATCTGAACAATTTGAAGGCACATAACATTGTTGTTGTATATCATGGGCACTGTCATAATCTCTGCTCTGGGATATGAAAATGGCTAACTCAGTCATCAAATCTAGGGTCATGAGTCTCAGTCATGCAATGAAACTAATCATCCGAATGCTATGGATCCACTGAATAAGAGTGATCATCAACTATAAGCTCATCATCTGTTGATCTCAAAGTAAAGGACTGGCTCAAAAATATGCTCAGGACTACTCAGGAACAATGGTATCCCAGCTACTATATATGTGACAACAATTCCAGAAGGAGTCTGGAGCTTGGATCAAAGCAAAGAGTAGCGAGTTGCTTCAAGTGCAAGCTTCTTAGATACAGAGGAAGCTTGGTACTCCAGCATTGATGATGAGTTTAGGCTTCAGAAAGAGAAAGAGGAACTCATTATCAAAGGGATTTGGCTTCATGTTCTAGAAAAAAATGATGGCTTTTGTGGCAGAAGGAGCAGCTAGAGTGGATGTGATGCTTGAAGACAGATGTGATGTTTGCGTCGAGTAGGTGTTCCCTCAGTATTATCCATGTGACTTGGCTAAGGGTGAATGGTCTGAAAGACGGTTCGTATCTTCTCCCAGACACCCTATGACGGGGTGTGGAGATTGGCCCTTGCATGATGTTACATTGAGCATTTCCCCAGTATTAGCCATGTGACTTGGCTAAGGGTGGCTTAAGTGGGCCAGCGCCTTCTCTCAGACACCGAGTGGGGTGGAGAGACTAGTCCCTAAGACGAATCGAAACGGGGTAGTTCCTTCCCTCAGACATCAAGTGGGGAGTAGGGATTAGTCCCTAAATGCTCAGAGTAAGGCAGTGTCTTCTCTCGGACACACTGTGATGGGGTGGGGAGATTAGTCCCTAGATGCTAGTACATCATCACTTATGCACTCATCACTATATAAGCACATGAACATCCTCTCTAGAAGAACTCCTAGAAGACAAGAAGAAGACCATTGAACCTATAAGAAACGTATAAGAAGAAAGCCTCCTTAGCTAAGAGGGAGTGTTGATGTTCTTGTAGCTACGGTATGTATTCCTAGCATGAAGGCCTAAGAACAAAGTCAAGAAGATGATTCAAAGCCCCGAAAATCTAGAAAAAGCCTCGAAGATATAAAATGAAACGAAAAAATTGTTTCTTACACAAATACCCAATGCAAATAACACAGATACTCCATGAAAGGAAAAATAATATATTATATGATAAGATAAGAGATGATATTACAATAAGAATGATGCTTGCACAAATACCCATGCTGGGTGCCTTTTCGTAAAGAGGCATAACCTTTCATCAAGGTGTCTCTTCATTAAGTATTAGTTTTGTTATCACGAATCTTGTAGTTTCCCTGTAAGATGAGCCTATCCAATATAGCAGAGGAGAAAGGCAACTAAAGTCATGACCCATGATATCCAAGACCTCTGAAAGAAATTAGATGTCACACTAGTCAAGGGTACCGACACTTTAGACTTAGAGTGGATTCTAAGCCTACGGGATGTCCCTATGACCAAGATGACCCTAAAAACAAGGAATGCAGGCGAATAACCCGGGGAAACTTGGTTAAACCTCTTAGTAGGAAAGTTAATTAGAGTTTTGCGCAATTACTAAGAGGAAACGAGTGTTATGTGAAAAGCTCCAATTTACCCTAGGGTTTTAAGCATGGAAATTGGATCTAGGAAAAATGGCAAAATTAAGTGAAATTAAACACTCAGACTGATCCCCAGGTGTGAGATTAGACGATTTGAGATGAAACTAGCAATACCCAGTTTGTGGATCTGAAACTACCCACTCCTCCCAAGGAGGGTGTCTTCCCCTAAGAAGTAGACCAGAGCGTTGGATGGGCAAATGGGGTTCAATGATGATGAAATTTTAAATTTAGGGGTTTTAAAGTTATTCCAAAGTGGGTTTTAAGCAATGTTACAAATATCGTGTCGGCAAATATATCGCCGAGGGTCCAAAAAGAAATTATCAGATTTATCGGCGAAAATGTCGGCAAACATCGGCAATATATCGGCAAAATAAAAAATACAAAAATATTCAAAAAATTACTATATATTCGAAAAAATCGGCAAATATCGCCATAAAATCGGTTAATATCGTAATAAAATCGGCAAATATCGTGATATATTAGAAAAAATCGGTAAATATAACGAAAAAATTGGGAAAATCGCCAAAAAATCAGGGAAAATATTGGGGTGATATATTACAGATATATCGCCAGTGAGTTGACATCGCGATGTTGCCGATATATCAGCGATGTTTGTAACACTGGTTTTAAGCAATGTTCCACAGAGTTTATGAGACGAGGGAGATGGGAGCGGCGAAACGCAAAAGGGGGGCATGTGGAAGCCACCCCAAATTTTAGGGAAATTTCAGGGAAATGGGGGAGGTCGAAGTCATAAAAAATAATTAAAATATAAAAATGATAAATCCTAACAATAACTATTAGTCTATTACCATGTAAAATGTAAAAGTAAAAACTAAAATAATCATTATGGAATTCATCAAATTTCAAATTTCAATTTGTAAATGATATTGAAGTATGTTACTACTAACTATTACCATGTAAAAAATAAATTATTAAATACTAAAAACTAAATATCATCATTACCATTATGCAATGTGTATCTAAATTCAGATTTTATAAAAGATAATGCAACATAATATGAAGTTTGAAATAGTCAAATAGATATTGAACCATTAACAACTTAACCTAGAGAAGTTCGAACAATGAAATAGACAAAAGTGAAAACCCTGAGTTTTATCTTTTTTAAACTTTTTAATTTAATTTTATCAGTTTAATCTAATTCAATTTAATTTATCAATTATCAGTTAATTTAATTTAATTTTTATTTTTATGTAATTATTTTTATTGAAAAATAAAAAATATAAAAATTAGGGGGCTTCTAGGCATCTCCCCATGAAGGGGGGCGTGGGGGGGACACCTAGAAGCCCCCTAGGGGAAACGCATTCTGCACTTGGGGAAACTTGGGCAGACGAGTTTCCCCGAGTTTCTCGACCCTGGGGGACACGTTTCCCCAAGAGATTCCACGTCCCAAAAGCGTGGGGAAGCGAGGGAGCGCGTTCACGACCCTGGGGGACGTGTCCCAATGGAAGATTGGTTTTAAGTTTAATACACCGCCGAAAACTAGAACCTACAAATCTAACAAATGAGGGTTTTAGATGAGAGTTTGATGTGAAAGGAAAATGCAGCCCCAATCAGATACAGAGAATAAAGATAGATCTTTCCTGGGAGAAAATTACTTGATGTTTTTAAGGACAAATGCTGAAGTGACAAATACTATTCCCGCATAGATCAAGTGGAACAATGGTGAAAATCTAGTTCTATCTGAATCGTCTAGAAACCCATAGGTGTGCCCTCTCTCCTACCAAGCAAAGTAAACAACAATGAGATCGGCAAGAAAAAGGACAAATGCAAGTAAGAAGATGAACGATAAGAGAAAATGATTGATCATAGATAAAACCACTCCCTGCTAACACAACGATTTGAAAGATACGAAGAGGGTTTCCCCAGCGAGTGCGTCCCTATCAAATCACCTTCTTCCCTGCAAGTAAAAATAATGGATCCAAAATATGCTAGAGATATTCACCATGATATTCCAATGCAAGAAAAAAATAGCATTAATCAATCACAAAGAACATTGTTGAATCATCCACATAAGACGAGATCCCAAAGAAATTTCTCTATTATTCTTCAAGAGCCAATGGTGCCAAATTTCTCGATAGGATACAATGAGGGGGGTCTCTTCTTTATATAGTTTTTGAGAGACACAAACCCTAACTTACTTTTTCATCCAATGGTTGATATCAAAACATCATCAACGGTGGAGATCACTTTTACATGGATCAACATGACTAAGTCAAGAGGGGGCAAATTACCTCATAAAGCCCATTTTAACATGATAAATCATTATTTTTGCAAATTTGACAATTAGGGGACATGGGTGGGGGGCATTAGGCCCCCCCCCCCCCCATACATATTTCTAAAGATGCAATTTGATTTACACACTTTTATTTTGGTCATTTTGACCAATTTTGCCATATGGGGGACGTCCTCCCTAAGAGAGACAAAATAATAATCGGGGGCATAAAAATGGATGAAACTAGTGTAGAAGTGTCCGAAGAGCCATAATAAATCATCTGGAGAAATTTCCTTTCCATTTCCTTGATCACACAAGCCAAATCGATTTCTTCAGTGATTTCCCAGTTCATGTTTTGGTGGTACATCCTCTAAAAATAATAATAATCACCATAAGTCCATTCAGGCTGAGAATTGGGGCAAACTAGCTGCATAGAGTTGTCTAGATACATAGTAGAAAGGTACCAGTGACAACTCATACCCCTTGGGGCGCTGTGGCGCCCTAGGAGAACCGTAATGCTTGCAATCTGTAATAAAAACATCTAGCCAATAATAAAGTGATAATAATCACTGATCATGAAATTTGGGGCCAAACTCTGAAAACTGAAACCACAGTATTGGTCCTAGGCATGTCTGGAGAAAATATAAACTCTGTCAAATTTTTAGCCACTACCTTGGGAACCATGTTTGACTAGGTCAACTGAGTTGACCAAGTCAAAATACCCAAACTAAAGGTGAGATGTTGAACTAGATTGAACCTACATGCATCCAAGGTAAGAACTGCTCCAAGATGTATATTATAACCCAACTTAGATCATGCCATTCAAAATCATGGTGATGATAATAATAACGAACAAGATATACCTGTGTCTTTGAGTAATCATTGAAATTTTTGCAAGTCTTTTGTATATGCCATACTTACAAAATTTAAACATTTTGCTAGTGCTGGATGAAGATGGAAAACAAGGCTAAGGTAAACAGGTGATAACCTCTAGTTAATTTTGACCATGTGATCTCTCCAAATGATGACAAGTACACACAACCATAACGACATATGCATGACAAATAGCAATAGGGGATGTTGGTTGTCTCATAAATGGATAAAGTACTTGGGCTTGTTTCCTTCAGGCTCTAGCAAGTTTCCATTTAAACAAAGATTTAACAATTTATAACACTAGTCAACCTTCAAAGGCAGGTGCCCCGGAGAACCTTCTGGGCTTCCAGAAAATGACAAAGACATAGCCTTTGCAGGCTAGTCTCACCCTGTTACCCTGTAGGGGCAAATGAGCCGAACATTATACAATGAATGAGTGCTCATCCTTTGACCATTAACTTTCCAAACACATCTAACTTTAACATAAGATAGTAGTCATCCTACAAAGGCAGGTTCCCTGGAAAGCCTTCTATGCTCCAGAAAATGACTAAGGCCTAGCCCCACTGCCAACAAGCATCCATAGCCCAAATGGGTTTACCTCACCCTGTTGCCCTTGTGGGGGAAAATAAGCCTTACATCATACAATGGATGAGTGCTTATCCTTTGGCCAAGGGCTAATTTATAACATTCATACTTTGCATCATTTAAATACAACATTTATGCGTTTTGATCTAAGTTACCGGAAACTTCTAGGAAGGGGAGGGGAAACTTCGTTCCCCGTTTCAGAAACTTAAACGAAGGGGATACAGCTCGGAAACTCCACTGAAACGTTTCCAATCCGTATCCAAAAATTAGAAACGTTTCCATTCTGTTTTCAGCCGTTTCCTGAAACGTTTCCAGAGTTTCCAGCCATTTCCTTAAACGTTTCCAGCAGTTTCTTGGTTTTCTGAAACGTTTCAGCTGCTACAGGGTAAGTTTTTGACTAGAAATATTAATTTTTTGACATGAAAATGAACAAATAAATAACCCCAAAGGCAAACTATAAAACCATAACCCTAAATTGAACCTCAAAACATAGATATAAAGCCTCAAAGCTTATAAATCAAGAGCAAAACCTTAATCCTAAATTGGTGAATGGTAATTTCACATCTTATGTCTCACTGATTGTGTTTCATTGTAATTTTCCAAAATTGATAGAAGCCTACCCTTGGTTCAAAAAATCATTGATCTATGGACATTTTATTGTATCAAATGCTTGTCTATAGTGATAGTTTCATAGCCTAGTGTAGAAGTACAATGATTTTTTTTTCTTTTCAGTTTTTTTGCCAATTCCTCATAACTTCGTTTTAAATAAACCCCAATGACTTGCATATGTGATAAATCAACTTGCATATCAAAATTGATACAATGGCAGCTTTAGCCATACAAAATAACGTGCTACATTTATGAAGGGTTGCATAAACCAACACATATTTCCAATAATCTTCCAACAAACTTCCGTTTTCTTCTTTTCTTTTTTGAATTAGTATGAACCCTTGACCTATGGCCTTATTTACTCCATTGCTAGTACACTCATATCCCTGTCCTTATGTTGTGGAGAGAATTATGATGGTGCGTTGTTTAGCCAGTTCTCCATAAGATGTGCATATGATATTTTAATCTTATTTCAAGCATTTTTATTAGTATAAACCATAAAACATAAACAACATATCCAAGGAAACTCATTGGTGTCTAGAGATAGTATTATTGCATAGAGTGCAATATTGCATGTCATCACACTACACCTAAGTTGCACTAAAACATGAGCTCACTTATTTATACTTGTGTGCTTAATTAATCCCCTTAAAACATGGTTGATTATGTCAACTTTGAATATCCAAGTCGGTTGCAAATCATAGACAATCCTATGAATTTAGGCCCTTTGAGAGCCAGTCAGTTAGTCCCTTTTGGAACCCGGTTGGTCAATTGACTCTCACTTGCCTACTATTGATTGTCTCGTCAGTGAGTGGACCAACCTAAATACAACATAGTTGAGTCTGTCTTACATAAAAAATTGTGTTTAATCACAAATTTTAACAATTTTCTAGAGGTGTAAACAACGTAATATTTGTTAAATGGTAACATTTGGATACATCCATCAAATAATTTTAGGGTTTGAAATCGATGTTTAGAAGTAGTTGACATGTTCTTGTTTAAATGCTTGCCAGCAGGTGACTTATCTATGGCACTTGAGATAGAAGAATATTGTTTAAGACAATATTTGAGTTTGCTGATTTTAATTGTTATAAATGAAACAACTACCTTTAAATCTAATTGATGAATGGTAGTCTAAAGTATGTATGTCTCATGGCCTTTTTGATATATATATATATATATATATATATATATATATATATATATAAGTCTGCTGCCATTTCCTTGCCGTATCGTATCCCACATTTTTCAAAATTTGTGGTATCCATTTCCCTCCCCATATCCGTATCTGTTCCCGTATCCGTTTCAGTGCTACTTAGGTTTTGATGCTTTAGTGTCTAAAGACACTGTTGGGTGGAGCACTTATTTCAAAGACTAAAGGAAAACCATCCGGTAAACTTGGCCACACTGGCCAAGCCACATACTTCATACCAGAGACAACAGAAAAACATGGAGTCTATCATGCATAGGGGTCAAAATGGGGAAAATATCTTCAATATCACAAGTCTCAATCAAACAAAGAGGCATGGGAGGAAATCAGTTATGGATGAAATGGATGGACAAGGACAAGTGATACATGGAACCAACATAGCACTATAGTTTAAAAATTGTGTAAAGCATGGCATAAGCAACAGTCTTCAATATCAAATTATTTAATCATTTTCAACACGAGTTAAGCACTAGTACACATGTAATACAAACATAGGCCATCATAATCATCATAGCATAATAAGTCCAAGGTGTTAGTATACATCATAGAGAAAAATCAACCAAGGAGCCATATACCTGATCTCACCATATACCTGTCTCTATCTGATATGCCCATCTATAAACTGTGTAACACATTTTTTGCTCTACCTGATCTCGCCATATACCTGTCTCTATCCGATATGCCCATTTGTTAACTGTGTACCACATCTATTGCTCTGCTTGAATGAAATAGGTCACCACTGAAATCATCTCAAAGGACAAGGAGATCTCAGTCCTAGCAAGGAAATACTCTATAACTATTGTTGAATAAGGGCTCTGAATGGCTCATGTTGTACAATGTGATCCATGTTGTATCCCCGTCAATTTGTCTGGCTCAGAAAAATAAAGAAAAATAATCTGGATGCTGCATGTTGCATCCTAGTAGCCAAGCTACAATATATGTGATAACAAGTTTATTTAGTTATTAATATTTATTAATGTTTATTTATTATATATTTTGTTCATTACATTGCCTCTCCCTTAGAATTGTTTTGTCCTCGAGGCCTAATTACGAAAGACTTTATCCCTTGTTCTTGCTCGTAACGCTTTCTCATGACATTGTGTGTTGGTAGTTGCGACACTTGACGAAATGAGATGATACGTTCTTTTAAACATTGTGTGGAAATGTTATGTCATTTGTGAAGTTGTCCATCCAAGGTTTACTTTTAAAGAAATTGTTTGTTGATCGATTGTCTGGAGTTGTCGATTTGGTCTTTGCTCTTTGTAGGAATAGTACTGGTAGTTTTCTTCTTGTCCTTGTCGGTGATCATAACGAGTCTTGTAATTTGGATGGCGATACGGTACTCGAGTTGTTTGTGAAGTGTTTTGAGGAACTTCAACTTTTGGTGCCTTCAACAATTTTTGTGATTGTTTTTTGGAACCATTTTCTGTTAATGTTAGTAACAATGTGACAATATGATTGTTCTTCTAAATTTGTGAATTGGCAAGCTTTCTATTGCTTCCCTTTTCTGATGTTTGAATTTGAGCCTTTGATGATTTCTCTATTGCATAAGTCATCCTTTCCTTGTCGATAATTGTTCCCTTGCAACCTGGCTTTTCTTGTAAAGATTTATTCTCCTGCTTTAGCTTCTTAACTTGTATAAGCATGTCCTAATTAAGTTTCCTTAAGTGTAAGAGTTCTTCCTTATAGTTTGACTAGACGATGTCATATTGATTTTCTTGATCTTTGTGCTTTCTTTCTTTGAAGCTTCTTAATTGCTCTAGCAGTTCTTGATTAACCCTTTTTAAGGAAGAGCTTTCTTCGTTCTTGCTTGATAATTGTTTATGAAGATCTCGATTCTCTTCTTCTAAATTTTGATTGCATTGAATTTTATCCTTTGCCTTCTTGATTTGCAGAAGCAATTTCTGATTATGATCTCTCAAACGAGAGATCTCTTCTTCTTTATCTGCAATAACCTTATCAAATTCTTTCTATATTGTCTGTGTTGATTTCTCATTTCCCTACGACATCACCTTTGATATTTCTTTGAAGTCTTCAGATGACACAGCTTCTGATTCTGGCTTCGTGTTAATGTCCTGTAATGTGATTTTCTTCTTTTTGTAGAGAAATATCATAAACTTCTTTTCAGCGTTTAAGATAAAAGTCCCCAATGTTTCTATCCACGGTAATTCCAAAATTAGGTTACCGTCACTACTCCACAAGGATCTAACTATAAATTGCGAGACGCCAATATAATCTCTAATAAATAGTTGTAAATTTCTTATTTCATATTCTTTATTATTCCAAAAGTTCAACCTTTCACCTATATTTGACTCTGGAATTGCTAACTCATTAGCAAATTCAACACCAATATAATTATTGCGTTCGAGGGGAGCAATAGAGATAGTAATGTCTTTCCCTCTAATTGTTCCTTTTATTTGAAATAATACCGTTCCATAAATTCTTGAAGTTTTAAGGAATCTTCCATTCTCTTCATTAAGATCCATTTTATTTTTGTGAAGTTTTCGTCAAAAAAGAATACCTTCTCCTTTATGATTTTAATATCCCTTTTATATAAATATCTTTGTCCACTTTATACATTTTTTCTTGATAGACTCCTCTTTTTTTTTAGCATTATTTTTATATCACTTTTTTCCACTAAATATTTGAAAATAACTTTGTAATTTTTTTTATTGATATTTAAAAAATATTATATGATGAGTTAACGTGACCCAAGTGAACACCTTTATAAAATGTGAACCTTATATCACCAATTTTTTTTAAATGTGTTAGGTGCTTTAACTTTAATATGAGCCGTGACTCGCACCTTTTAACCTTTCAATGTATCAACAGAAATTCCTCCTATTTTAACCGTTTAATAAATCAATGCTTCTTGTGTAAATTCAAGTATGGTTGTGTTTCTTTATACCTTTACAGTTTGTAGCAACGATTTTTGGTTTATTCATCAGACCAAAATGTCATGAATCTTTATACCGCAGCTTCCACAGTTGACAAATTTGAATGTTATGGATGGTGTTTGAATGCAATGGATTTTCTCGTCCACGAAATTCAAAATGGCGGATGTAATAGAGAACGATGTGAGTAATTACAGCAACAACGGGTATAAATGTGCTTTATCTCGTGCTTGCATCTACTGTCCCTTGGTTGCCACAATTTCCAAAGACTTTAAAAAAAAAAAAATCTTCAAATGAAATGAACCAATTCACTGATATTAATCTTTTCCACGGACACTTTTTCTTCCAGAGCTGCAAATAAATCTGGAGGTTGCAGTCCATTTTTTATTTATCTCTGGATTTCTTCCAATTCAACAACGCCTTGACTCTCTCTTCCTTTATTTTTTTGGTCAAAGACCTGGATGCAAAGAAACTCTGAAATGTTTATCAGACAAGGTCTGATAGAGGGTGTGGCCAAGGTCCGGAATCAGAACTAGCTCCGATACCACTGAAACGACAAAATCGTTTCTTACACAAATACCCGATGCAAATAACGCAGATACTCCATGAAAGGAAAAATAATATATTATATGATAAGATAAGAGATGATATTACAATGAGAATGATGCTTGCATAAATACCCATGCTGGGTGCCCTTTCGTAAAGAGGCATAACCTTTCATCAAGGTGTCTCTTCATTAAGTATTAGTTTATTTAATTATTAATATCTATTAATGTTTATTTATTATATATTTTGTTCATTACATAAAAGTAAAGGTCGGCCCAGCTCGGCCCAGCTTGA
Source organism: Pseudotsuga menziesii (assembly GCA_001517045.1). Classification (NCBI taxonomy): domain Eukaryota; kingdom Viridiplantae; phylum Streptophyta; class Pinopsida; order Pinales; family Pinaceae; genus Pseudotsuga; species Pseudotsuga menziesii. The sequence continues at coordinate 803 of LPNX010543342.1, read as the reverse complement.
AGAGACACAACCCTATGAAAAGATACTTGAACTAATAGGTCATCCCTAAAAGAAAATTAAAAGGAGCCTTGAAGTGCATAACAAGGCACCCAAGCATTTCATTATCATCATTTCAAGAAGGGAGCAAGCACAAGAGCGTGCACTTATGAATTAGGGTTTCCTCATAAAAAGAAGGCACACTTGTTTCTATGGTTTCTTCATGAAGGATGCAAGTCTGAGATAAGTTTCTCTTGTTATATCTATCTATTGTCAAATGTTTTCTTCTATGCTTATTGTTGATCTGGGGATATCATGATATGATGATGCAATGTACTTGTCAAGGATTTATTCTTAAGAAAAATTTGACTAGGTTTTTCTTCCCCGTGAGGGTTTTCCCAAGATAAATCTTCTGTCACTCTTGTTCATGGTCATCTTCATGTTCCTCTTAATTTCTGCATATGAGGGTTAAATGTTTTCAGTAAATAATGATGCCATAATGATGATGAATGCAAAAGAATGTTCAAGAAATTATCTGTGACTGAAAACATAAGAAAAATGCTAAAATCAACAAAGGCTTTGCACCCTAGGTGAGAGTTTGAGTGGTAATAACTAGCACTATTTTGGTCATTTGTGACCATTAATAAGATTTCATTTCATTTTTGTATCTCATAGATGTAATAGTAATAATAAATTGAACTTTCAGGAAGAGAACACAAGCAAGATGTAGAGAGACAAACCAACCTTATACTTCCTTGGTGCAACCATAAATATACAGACTGTAAGGTATCCATTGGAAAGGCCCAACAAAATACAGAGCATCAACA
>LPNX010543332.1:5975-17509 GCA_001517045.1 Pseudotsuga menziesii | reverse complement strand
AAACAATTATTTATAATACATATATATAAATAAAATAACAAAAACATAAAACCACAAAAAAACACTAACAGTGGCACGCTATTTTCCTTTCAGCTTCACTAGAAATATTCTTCTGTGCATCTCATCGGGTGCTTGTGTTCAGTGATCACGAGAAAGCTTCTTCCTCTATGTTGTGCATCTCATCGGGTGCTTGTCGTTCAGTGATCAAGGGTCGATCTACGCAACTTGGCCGGAGAAAAATATCAATGGGAGCAACGATTTGGATAGTGGGAGCAACGATTTGGACCGACCACGAAGACTAAGGAGAGTGGATTGTGGTTTTGTAGAGGACAAGGAGGCCAATTGTCAGTCGAGACAATGCATCCCAAAATTGTGAGTATCGTGCCCTAATTCATGTCTATTTTTAATTTTTTAAGATAGTCCTGCAAATATCCAAGGTTTCTTAGCTAATAGAGGAAAGGCAGAGGCTATTAGAGCAAGCTTAGACCCAGGTTGTCCAGGGTTGGTACGTTTCAATCCCACTTTCTCAATTTAGGCTTTTGATAAAGCAAACCCTTGTTTTTATGGGGTCAAATGGTCCTCACTCTCTTGTCTAGTGGTGATGTGTTCCTTATCACTTGGTTATGGTGAACAGGATCTTGTGTGGGTGAGCAATTAGACACCTCATTTATATACCTTGCCTACTTGATTACTTTACTTTTACCAACAACCCAAAGCGTCTTTGTCTATACTTCCTACTTCTTCACCAACTTGAATCCTTCCTTTTTTAACCTTTGTTTGTAATGCATCTGAATTTAACTGTGAATTTTTTTGAGAGGAAAGCAATAAAGGAAAAATGATTTCAAAGTATTCTGCCTCAATGGCACGTTCAACAGATCCCCCGATAGTAGGAATAGATTAGATAGTTGTGTTATCTTTATCAGCTTTCAAACATGGGTTTTCTTCGCTATGCATGAATTTACATTGATCAGCTAATGACATACCCAATTTGACAGTTTCAACTAACCCGCATTTGAACCATATTGGCTGATATGGATTCTGAATTCTGGCCAGTCTGTGCATTACACTTAGTGGACGAACCCACCACATTTTGGTTCGCATTCAAACTGGTTTGGTTGTTTTTATGTGAGTTATCTCAGCAATTGGTTCCCAAATAATATATTAATCCAACCCCACCCAAATGAGATGCTTAAGAGAGGTTTAGAGAAGGATTCGAGTTCTACCATAGCCACGATAGATAGAGTTTTTTTTCTCACATGTATGCTCGGTCCGGTGGAGAAGGATGAAAATAGGCCGTTGCCCTAAGCAGGATTGCCGAGCCATATTTTGTTATAAGCAAGAAACTCAAACCTAACCCCTAGATCATTCAATATCATTATAAAATCCCTAGGTTAGAAAGAAACTCAAACCTAACCCAGTGTTTTCCAAATTGTAGCGACAACATGGGTTTGCCAGAATTCTGCCAAATGTTATGGATTTCTTCTTTAAGGTGTTTTATTATAGAAACCTTGTATTAGAAAGCAACTCGAACCTAACCCAGTAATTCCCTGGCTCTAAACACCATGAGAGCTTGGACTATACAATATATTTTCATTAAGTGATTGAATGAGGTAATCCACTTACAATAACTATTTTTTCAAAATATTAAATTTTTTTCTACATACCAGTGAATATCATCATCAAACAAAACTGTCCATGAGGACATAGTTCAAGAACTCTGTCCACATGAACTATATCTCACAAAAGATAACAAGTGTTTAGCCAAGCAACGGTGAAGATTCATGGTATTATGCTTCACAAGTATGCGATGTTGCAACCTAATGAAACATAATACCACGAATCGTCACCATTATTAGCCAACACTTATTAGCTATTTTAGAGTTAGTGAATTGAAAGTGGCTAAGTCAATGCAAAAAAGAAAGGTAATAAGTTTGACTAAATAAACTATTTTGATAATTGTACCTACATCTTCCGCTACATGCATTGCTTGCATGCCTCACATATCTCTACGTACTATCAAAATTATTATTATTGGTATGTGTACCTTCTCTCACTGACAGTCTTCTTCCTATTTATTCTCCAAAACAACTATATTATAGGGTCTTTTGGCACGGCATTGTTTTGCATGCAACTTTTATTTTTTCAATATAGCATAACTAAAGCACTGAACCCACAAACATACTATCAAAACAATAGAATATCAGTTTGGGATACTATATTTTTCCATTCGGTGATCCAGTACCTTTTGTAATACCTTCAACCCTTCAAGAGATAGGGGATAAGAGAAGGTACATGTGGTACCTAACAAGGAGAACCTAGATAATTGCTATAAACGAGTCATTAATGGTGATGATAAAAAATAGTTTCACCTTTGAATTGCTTCAATAGCCTATAAATAGTAAAGAATCCCTACTCTAGAAATATCATTTCACGAAATAAAACACACCATAATCCACGCGTAATTTAATAAATGAATGGAAATAACTATCAATGGGCAATAATAATAATAAAAATATACCCATAGATCTTAGTTTAGGGATATATTGAGGTTTATACCACATGTTTGATAGCGTATGCATCCAATACTTAAAGGAACTTTGGGTAGGAAGAACAAGGCGTCAATTCATCCTCCATTGGAGTCCTTCAACCATTCATCTAGCTACCCCTCGTTCGTAGGTATCAAAATATTTACTTTGGGAACAAAGTGCTTATACAGTTCGATCAAAGCCATAAGCTATGCAAGATGCTGAAAGTAAGGATATTGTTTCATGTTTCACTTTTGTTGTCAAAAGGAATACTAAAAAGTTAGGAAGTACCAAAGCTAGTCATTATGTGCACATGGACTTAATGTTAAGAGAGAAGTCATGTCTACTTTTTTTTTCTTGAATGGGAGCAATGATGAACCCACAATATTGGTTTATATATGGAAATCATAGGGAAACTATCAAACATTGGGAAGAATCATTGCATTGACAGGGCAACGTTTCATACCCACTCCAAAGCCCCCAAGAGCAGGGAGTTCTGTGTTGGTTTTGAAATTTGGATAGTGTATGGAGTGTAACAGCAGTGAGCCCTTTAATTTTCAGTTATGAGCACACTATTAGCAATGTTGGGAAATACTATGGGCATAAACAACTCTAGAATCAAGTATGAGCATCAAAGGGACAAATCTGAGCACTTTGGGATCATTTTGAAGTTCACAACTAACAGTAAAGCATATCAAATCAGCTATAATTAGGCCAACTTTCAGATCTGGGCACATTGCAGAAATAAAAGATGATGATCAATGGCAATAGGAGGCAGTCTTTGCAATTATGGCTGTGAAAATGAGAAATATGTGGGTGAAAGCAACCCTAAAATCTCATTCATATTCCTTATAGCAGCATCCACATGAATTTTGGGCACAAACAAATCTGTTTGACAGTAAAAAAGGGTACGAAGCAACCTTATTTCAGCATCTTGGGCACCCTTGTGCACTTATCCATCACCAAACAGGCCTATCTCTAAATTTGGGCCAAATTGGAGGGTTAAAACGCAGTTCTGGGCATGAATAGCCCTATGAAAAGTGACGAACAACGGAAAAAACAGGCTTTGAGAATTGTTGGGTTGAATTTGAGGGTTGAAATGACCTTAACAGATATGGACACAGATATGGACATAAAGAGCAGGCTTGGGCACTCCAACAGCCTCAAACCTTCATTAAGGAATAAATAAGGGCTGTTCCAACCTCCTAAACAACAATTTATAGCAGTATCATGAATTCTGGGTGCTTTTTCTCCATAAAAGGGGGGTAAACAAACCTAAATAAAACAGATATCATTTAATTTTAGACCCTATAAACCAAATTGGATTGTGCTTTAGGTGATTCTCGGTAGTCTCTTGAAGGAGATCAATAGCAAATAATAGTCTTTGGTGGCTTTCCTTGCAACTGTAGGTCACACAACAACCCTAAAAATATATGGACTTGTGCACAAGAGAAACCCCAGTTGGCCCTAAAATACCAAGTTTGTTTTGCATTAAGCACCCCTGTGCATAAAATGGAATCCCTAAAGAGAGATAATTCACTTTGGTTTACTGGTTTATTGTTAGAGGAAGGCATTCTCTCATTATTTGAGGAACATTCACCCTTGGAGACACATGCATAAGGGTAGTGTTCAGCCCTACCAAAGGAGAAATTCATCATTTGAAGCATGCTTACACTCTTTTATACACCATTTAATGAGAGATATTACATGCTTGGAGGTTACTCATTGAGCTGGTCTAATTGGAAGGTTGTTCACATGGTTCATGCCCTATTTTGTGAAGAACGTTTTTTGTATTTGGAGGTTGCTTTATAGATTGACGATTTTTCACATGGGTGGGATCTAGGGCCTACAAAGAAAGTTGTGTTTTACTCCAAATAGTGTTATGATGTATAGGAATCATACAAAGCTAATTGAATCAATAATGAAGTAGGTTTAGAGTCTTGATGTTTATATTTCTAGGTTTTTTTTTTTGAATTTAAGTGTCATGTGTGTGACCTGTGCAGTACCACATTCACTTGGTCGATTTATCATAGATTGGGATGAAATGACCATTTTGTTACCGATCCAGTCAGTCATACCCTAATTTTCTTGGTTCGGTATCAAACTTGTCACTCGAATCGTTTCAAAGGCCGAGTCATCTTGGTTGGGGGTCAACTCGGTTGACTTGGCTGAGTTTGAGTCTGAGTCACGAGGATCATTGTAATATTTTTATCGATCAAGGATTATTCTATATGTTTTATATATGTTTCTATATTTTATATATAAACACACTTGATTAAATATGCAAATATTATTGTTGAAAAGGGGCTAGGCCAGTAATAAGAACACCTCCATATCCAAATACACAACCACCATAATCGCTCCAACATTCTACATGTCATCATACTTGCTATATGTGATGTATGTTTCAAACATATTTCCAGAGACGTGAAAGCATTAGTGACCAAGCATAGTGCCCATCCATGTATATTGCCAAATCCTTTAGGAACACAAATTTATAATACATTATATAAATATGTGTGGGCATATCATAGTGCCCACGTATAACATGATATTTTGTGAGCCTACCCAATACATGTTAGGAAAAGGAAATGCAAGAAATAACTGAGAATGGAGACTTGTATGTAACTAAAAGAGGGGCATACATAAGAATTTTTAGGGCATACATTAGAATTTTTTAGAATTTCCAGTGTACAGTTGTAGGATTGCCACTATGCAAATAAGGCATTGACTTGATAGTCACAATCCCATTACTATGATAAATTATGGGAGAGATCAGAAAAACATCCCTACACAAATATTAACCAATAAGTATGGTTTTGGTGTATCATTTGGAGAATAAAATCCTATAACAATAGTTGTTTTTATGATCATTAAAGGGTTCTAGATGAGATATGGGCACTTTTAGGCCCTTCAACTTTCAAACAAAAGAAGCCATAAACAACAAGTATGTGCACCCTAGAAAAGATGGAAAATATCATAAAACATATTAGGTAAAATGGATAATCATCTACAACATCACAACATCATTCATGGGAAAGCTAAAAACCACTTACAACCATCAAAAGTAAGGGTTATAGCAACAACGAGTGTAGAGTAAGGAGAGAGGAGTGGTTAGGAAAATGAATAATCGGGCCAATGCAGAGTGGAAAAGTGACCAGCTAGAAGTTTGGAAGAGGAGATTAATCAAGATTCCTTGAAAAAGGAACCGTATGTCAAATATGATTTTTGATGGAAGCGACCAACATACCAAATCCGTATCACTTCTATCCGAAGTAAATGTAGATGAATGCGAAGATATGTTCTTTGAAGGAGATAGTCCATTAAAGGAGAACCTCCAGTCCCTGTACATACATACATTGGCATAAATTGCAGTGTTATATTTGATGCATATGCATAACAGACCATCTCAAGCTTGACAACGTTGAAAGACCAAAGTACAATGGCCATAAGCATACATATGAAGCTTATGAAGCCTACCCAATTCATGTTAGGAAAAGGAAATGTAAGCAATAAGTGAGAATGGAGACTTGTATGTAACTAAAAGAGGGGCATACATTAGAATTTTTAGGGCTACCAAATTCCCACACCTATTAACCAAACTCATTCTTGACAAGCTTTTTCTTTAACAAGTTTTCTGCTTATAAGTCTTTCCAAGTTCTTTTGCTTATAAGTCTTTCCAAGTTTTTTTGTTGGTATTTTTCTATGCTTATGCCAAACATTTTTTCGGCCATGGTGCAGGTAGAACCAAACAGGTATTTGTCAGATATGTCTTCCTCCAGTGAAGGAAGTTTAGGAAGGCTAGAGGAAAGTGAGACATTCAGTAGGTCTATAAGGGCTAGATCAACTAGATGTCAGAAGATCAAAAGAAAATTCAACAAACGCATGAATTTTTTTCTCAAAGGAGGGGGGTCATGTTCTTATGATGATGAGATAGTGGGAGACATCAACGTGCCCTTAAGGTACCAACACCTAGTGAAACAATGGGTGCCTAGTGATCTTCCTCAAGTAAAAACTGATTTTTGTGTGAATGAGAGGATATATAGAATTGCATTGTCATCATTGCATGGATTGGGGTTGTTTTGCATGGACGGCATAATGGTTGGATATGGTAGATGTACATAATTTATGGAGTATGTTGGACCCTGTTACAACTATAGTGATTGGATGCACCTGGTCCAATATACACAAAGTATGCGTAGATATGGGTTGTCAGCGAATTATATACAATTGAAAGAAAAATCTCAAAATAAAGGAGCAACGTTGTACATGGACGGAAGGCCACAAACAACTGGTAATATTGCAGGTTTTATAAACAGTACAACCAGGATCTATACTAAAGCAACCCAACTGCATATTTGAGTTGCGTGAAGGAAACCGTGTCTTTTTATTTGCAATCAAATCAATAGCTGCTGCAAAGAACTGCTTATTGATTACAATTTGAATCGTGTAGATACAGACATTATTAGTATGGTTGTGGTATAAAAAACAATTTAACCACTCTTTTTTTAATTATTTTAACATCTATAGGATTTTTCGTTAGCATATAATTGTAATTTTCTACTTTTCATGTTTCCTTATGTAACTTTTAGTATGTTTTTGATGCAGGGTTCTCTCAGGGGCACCTCCATCTCCATAGATGTTTGTCGACCCGAGTCAAGCCAGCAGGTATACATCGATATTGCCAATGTAATATTAAATTTAGGATGGACATGCAGATACGTTGTTATGTATTTTCATTAGTATATTAGGTTCGTTTATATAATATTATCTATTTTCCATGCAGAGTGTTGATCAGGGAAGCCAACTGGCTATTGATTAGCCGACTATAGCATCAGGGAAACAACCAAACATGAATGTAATTCTCCATTTCAAATACTTTAAAATCGTAAACATGTATATCATGATGCATAATGTTTATTTTCTTATGTATTCTTTCGTTTTTATGTTTGCGTTCATGATGGTAATGTTGTCTACCTTTTTTGCAGAATGACACGGGAAAGTCCCCAGATGTTGATCAGACGACTGGAGCCTTGATGCAACCAGTAAACCTAAATGTAATTCCACATTCTAAATACTTCAAAAATGTACACATATAAAACATGTAGCATAGTGTTTATTTTTGTTATGTATTTGTTAGCTGTTACATATTGCATTCATTGTGATAATGTTCTCTACTTTTTTTGCAAGTGGTTGATCGAGGTAAATCCCCATCTGTTGATCAGACCAAACCCTCGTCTAGGCGTGAGGTAATCCTAGATGTAATCCCTAATATAATTATTTGCACACACTATTGCTTCAAAGACTAAGTAATTTTTTATATATTTCAATTACAGACAGGGGATTCGGTTTATGAAATAGCGTCTCAAAAATATTTACAAAATGAGGTCTCCCGGTTGATGAGAGATAGTGAAATCAGAGAGTCTGCAGACCCATTGAGGGTGCTACAAAAGATAAGGGAAAAAAAAAATGAGGAATTGATTCGTCTAACATTGGAAGTTCCACTAACATAAGGGCTCGAACAAAGGATTCAATTGTTGTGACAGCAACGTAAACAAGTGGATGTAAGTTATCGAATAATAATGTAAATTCATTTATAAAAACTTTGTAATATTTGATTTTATATGCTATTGAACTTATAATACAATGGTTTGAATTTACAGTGCGCTATGAAGATTATCAGTGGTGGTCAAGGAAATTTTGGTCCTAATGACCAAACCACTCCACGTACACCACATATTGTTCCCATATTGTCCACTAAACAGTCGGAAACACGCTCTGCAACACCCCCGAGGGTAGCGGAGGGTGTAGCCAATGTTGCCCCACCCACAACAGATGCTGTAGAAGAATGGGTGGATGCAGGGTTAGATAGATGTGTGGAAGCATTTCTTGGATTTTCTCATGTGATTAGCACTGGTTCAATAGTGTGTACATTTTTGGTGAATGAAGAACTGGTTCCAATAAAGATAGAGGGCATTCCAGGTCATTATAGATTGTTCAATTTAGTTTTTATAATTTGTGTCTAATATAGTGATAATATTTTTTAATGTTCACTAATGATGGAATTAATGTCTTGCAGGAAATGATATATTTTATAAACATATGAATGATTTGGCCTTGGAGATCTTCGGGCCCACCATTCACACAATTTGGAACAAGCAGCCAAAATATTTAAAGAATGATTTGACTAATTGCTTGGTTAGTCTATTCAGAAAAGATACCTTCGATACATCGAAGGTCGTATAGAAGGCTTAAAAACATCTGAAGATTGTCCAAGACCAGTATAGGGTTAACCTAGAAAATACCCCTAGGTATGAGTGCCCTCCAATGATTCCATCTATGGAGTGGAAAGCCCTGGTGGAAGATGGAAAAGAGAAGGGCCTAAGAAAATCAGGAAAGATACCACTAGGTGGACTAGGGAGGTATGCAATACATTCCAAAAAGTAGTGGTAAGCCTTATTATTACTAGTTTTTATATCAATTTTGGTACATCGACTAATGTATTTAAAAACTTAATTAGGTTCTCAGACACATCTAAGGCCACCAAGGAAAGAATTGAAAAAATTGGCCAACACAAGCTTGGGCCTGGTGGTTACTCCAACTTGGCAGCTCGATATGTAAGTATCGCAAAACCCGAATCCGCATCCAAATATCATACAGATTATTATTTTTGTTTTGTTCTGACAAAAAATGTAAAATTAATGAAATCATGCAAATATGAAGGCTGACTAGTTCAAAGAATTGTCCAGTGCGGATTACATCAAGCTTGGCTTCGAACAGGGCTTTGATGCCGTTGTTGAACACTGGAGAAGCTTGTCTAGGAATACTGCACAATCTTCTGCTGATCCATCTAGTGCCCAGGTATGTAAAAACTGTATAGTTTAATGATAATTTATTAATGCTGATGCAATTTGTTCCTTATAAATAAATTAACATAAATTATGTATTCCTTTTTGTGCAAGAAAGTAATGATCCCATTCATGTCGAGGATCTACATGACCAACACCATGAAGATCATGCTTCTCATCCTGGTAATGAATTTATTAATGTGCTACTGGTTTTTATAGACCATTGCAGATGATGAACATTAATTCTAATCCTACACAATTCAACTGCAGAGCATGTAGATGCAGATAACACGGAACAGGTTGGGCCTGTACGAGATAATGTTGAACATGTTGATGTGCCCATGGTAGGTAAAAACACACATTCGTAATGTTTTTTTTAAATTAATTACTAGTATCTATCAAAATATAAATATATTAATGAAATATTTTGACCTTATTGCAGAATTTCATCGCCCCTCGCTTGAAGTTCAACCTTGTGAGCATATTACTAGGGATACCGATGATCAGATTCTGAAAGATGTGACTCTAACTAAATATTTAAAGAGAAGAAAAGTAAAAAGGAAGTGACTAAACAAATTTCGAGTAATTCTTATTTATAGAAAAAAACATTTAATGTTTTTTTCCTCTGTTTCATGAATGAATGTTTGAATGAATGCTTTAATGAATGGTTTACTGATTTTTTTTCTACCATTGACTAAATGAATGTTTTAATGATTGAGTTAATGAATGGTTTTTTCAGCTGTTGAATGATTGAATGGTTTAATGAATGATTTAAAGAATGATTTAATGAAAGCATCTTTCAACTATTGAGTGAAATAATTTGCAGTAGATGCATTGTTATTTGCATTGTAGATGCATTGTTATTTGGATTGTGAAATAGTGAAATAAATTATTATTTGCAAGTAGATGCATTGGGTTTGGGGAGTTGAGAGTGATGTGAGGGGGGGGAGGGGCCATAAAAGCTTCCACCTTCACATGGTTGGTCCTGTTTAGTAGAGAATATTAAATTATTCTTGAAACAGAGAGGAGCTCAATGAATGGTAACGAAGAATACATTAAAAAACATCTATTTCTATAATTTTAGTGTATAATTTTCACTATTTCTATTTGACTCCACCATTGGAACTTGTTACAGATAGCGTTGAGAAACATTTCCATAGTTAAGAGGCAAGAAATGGCATTTTGATTAGATTGATGGCCTTATATACATAGTATTTTTGGTTATCCATGTTTTATCAGGTGATCTATTCTTAACAATTAATTTACTTGAATAATTGAATAGTATTGTAATTTACATTGTAATAGAATTGTATTTATTTAGATTGGTTTTGTTATTTTCATAAACAAACATAAATTTATTTGATGGCTCCTAACATGAAACTATTGCAACAGGACAAAAAATGAAGTATGTTGATCCTAATCACTTCAAGGGTAAACATCAATATGCTCATGTTACTCAAAAGGGTTACTGGAAGGTATGTCATAGAATCATGTTAGTTTTCCAGGTTTAAGATTGACTATATTTAAGGATAAACACATGCATACCATGTTCTTTGTATGAGTCATAGTTACTAGTAGGTATGTCATGGGATTAATATACTCTAATAAATCGATTTTTCTATTTCCTTCAGTTTGACATGGGAGACTTCCTCATTCATGATCAATCAACAGGTCAGCATATAGTCCATCTTATTCAATTGGGCACATGATTGCTTCTTAAGGAATCTTATGAAAATATTGATGGCATTTTATGAACATTTTGTTGCAGTTTTCTGTGCTAGAGGTTGTGTTTCTATTACAGATTCTGGAACTTCTTTGCTAGTTGGTCCATTGGTAAAGCTTGCATACCTTTGATCTTTTCTAAATTTCTTGTATAAGTTAGCGGTGTTTTCTAGATCTGTGCACGATATGCTATTGCACAGGGGTGTGGCACATCTGATGCTTGTATGCTATTGCACTGTGTGATCATTGTACTAATGCAATGTGTGATTTCCATGCATGATGAATATTTAAAATTATATGCATCCACCATTCTAGGTGAAAATTTTGATTTCCATGTATGTTCTTAAAAAACAACCCTTCTAACTTAGCAAAAAACTTAGTAATATGCTATAGAATCCAACTGGCTCATTTTGAGGGAAGTTTTTCTTCACAAAGAAAA
>LPNX010543308.1:12298-28764 GCA_001517045.1 Pseudotsuga menziesii | reverse complement strand
GTAGAAACCCAATTTAAAAATGAAAACATTGAGAAACCAGCTAAGTGAAAGCACTCAAATTCCATGAAGGTACTTCGAAAACCATAAGTTGAACTCAAAAGATTGAAAACAAGAAAAGGACTGAACTAAACCAAAGCAAAGGAGGGTCCAAATTTTTTTAGAAATTTGGGAAAAATGTTGCAGCTGCAACACATTCATACTAGCTGGTGTGCCGCTACTTCTATACTGGGGGGAATGGGATCCTCAACCAAAATGGTTTAATCTATCTAACTCACTTGAAAATATAAAATACATTACACACAATAAATGGTCCCAACCAATTCATTTGACGTTTGTTTGGATTCTTCAAAAAATTGTTGTCATATAGAAGGACTTTTAATGTGGTGGTCATGCTAGGATTTTTGGCGTTCTTTCTCCATTGTTGCATGATAATCGACTAAAATGGGGGATTAATTCAACTATCCTTTATGCAACTGAATCTTCCTTGTTCATATGAGTTTCATGTGCGATGTATAGGCTAAGGATGATAAATTTGGCTGGAACTACTAAATCTTGTTTGTATACCAGTTGGAATGAAGTTTGCTCATGTAATTTATTTGTGGTGGTTTTGTATTCCCATAGGACTGCATGAACTCTTTCTTCTTAGTTTATACAACATACCTTGGTTAAGCATGTTTCAAATATTTTGTTGAAGGTTTCAATTGTGATATTTTCTTGTGGGTGATATAGACCTCTCTTATGGTGTTGTATTAGAACTCCATTTGTCAAGGATGAAATTGTGTTGTTTATGAAGTGCATATCTTGGTCACTTGTGAGGCGTATGGGGAATCTGAAGCAAGTGTTACAGATAAAATGTTCCTATAGCTTGGGGTGTACCACAACAGATAGGAAGACACTAGAAATTGACTCTAATCCCAAATATTCCATATGAATGTAAATGCTAACCAAAAAAAAAATGTTCGTACCTCAACTGGAAGTTCAAAGAAGTCCACCATTGATATTTTGATCCAATGCTTGAAACCTACAACTTGTCCTCAACAACAAAAGTATCCAAGAATATAATATATTCATGAAATGTTAGCACCTACACTAGCATAATCCATGTAACATGTAATAAGAAAATATACCCATGGGAATATATATAAAATTTGCACATGAAATTGGATGCAAAAAGAGTATTTCTATTCATTCAAAAATAGAGTACAAAGTGACAACCTTTGTCGGCAACTCGTCAAAACTGGGAAATCGAGTTCCTCCACATGGGCCTCCACCACTTCAATCCTCCATGCAAAATGAAATCTTGCAAAGACAATGGAGATCTTCAGAGATGAACATAAAGAGTTCAATCAACAAGGATAAAGGGATGCAGACTCAAGCATATGGTAATAGGGAAAAATTTTGCTATAGTTTCCTTACTCTCAAATTTGATCCTCCTCCAATGCTCACAATGGCTCAATATATAACCCTTAAATGGGAAATCAAGGGTCAAATCAAAGAATCTTCCAGCATATGGAAAGCCAAGGATCGTAACGACTGTGAATTGGCATGGGAAATCTGAAATATTTTTAATTTTGAGCACAAAACCCAATGTACACAGGCTGTAATGGTGCAACATGTTTATACATAAGTTACACAAATGTTCACCTACATGTCTATTCAAAATTGACTTTTTTATGGTTATACATAAGCATCAAGAATACACTAAGGGGGGTATAGTGAGTCTACACATGGAAAAGGGAAGGCTATCAAGGAATGATGCATAGGGTGTGGCAAATCATGCTATAACAGATGCCCCCTAATTTGTGAGGTCAGAGGGGTACATGATGGCCGAAATACATTATACCAATCCCATAAGTGTAGCAATGAAGACCTAGATGAAAGAACTAGCCACTCGTCAGCATAATACAATAATGGATTTGAATACATGACTGTAGATTAGAAATATATATATGGCAGTCCTTGATACATATAGGCATAATGCCCATGAATAGGCATAATGGACATATGTCATAAGTGGTCACAATCACACACAAAATATAGTGGAGTATGATCTCCATACTAAATGAAGACTTCTAATACATGATGAAGTACATTGCTCTTGTACAAGAACAGAAATCCCATAGGTACTGTCACGATCAAGATAGTAGCATATAGGAAATGCCACCATAATCTGAGGTATTCTATGCAAACTAATGATTGTACACTTATGCTTATGACTATGCCTAAATATTTACCCATGGAATAGTGTTTAGAGTTAATATCGTGGTATTTTTTTGCATCAAATAGAAACCCCATAAACCCAAGTATATGGAAAATGGAGAATGCAAAAACAAAAAAAACTATATGTATTAGAAGCTAGGATTGTTCATGTAAGTCTAGAAATTTTATATTATTTTAGTAAGGATCGAGTCTAGTTATGCATCATCTGAAGGTATAGATATTTAGGGCATATGGATTAAAGTGTTTTGCAAACCTGATTTACACTATCATGTAATGGCGAGGTTAGGATGTGTAACAGTTAGGATAGGTAAGTAATATATAGAATTACGATACGTTGAATTAGGGAGAAACTAACTTTAGGATTGTACGACCATTGAACCAACGATAAACTTCATTCCCCAAGGGTTTCTTCAAGGTGACATGGATGGAGAAAAGTCCATGCCCAACAAGGATGAAGAAGATAAACCTTACAAAAAATCCTCCAAAAAATTCCCACATGAGAAGAATAATAGGCATAAGAAGGTGTGCTAGAGCTACATCATGATCCTTTCCCAAACAAACATGCAAGATATTACAGATTTTAAAAATGCTAAATGGTTTGGCTATTTTCCGCTAGGACAAATCCACCAAATGTCCTTGAACGACTTTTGGATGAGAGTTGCAACTCATAATAAAATGAAAATTGACACTCTAATGGATGAACAACCAATCCCATTAGATTCATGACAATGGAATCGAGATAGGGGACCACATAGCCCATGGGTTCATGGCCATGGACTTGATGTACTTGCCAGTTTCTTAAACTAGGGTTTTTCTCACTAAGAGGCATTGCAACTTTTTGATTCGGTGGTGAAATTTTGAAACCATACCTTGAGGTCCATTGGAGAGTGTGTCCATGTACTATTAATTTTTAAACAAACATGCAGGAGTTTACATATTTTAAAAATATCAAACTGTTTGGTTATTATGCCATGGTGGGACAAATTCACCAAATGTCCTTGAATGAGTTTTGGATGTGAATTGCAACTCACTATAAAATGAAATCCAGGACTCCAATGGATGAACGGTCGATCCTGTTGGATTAGTAACATGTAAATCCAACTACCAACACCCCTATATCATGGATCTGTTGACAAGAACTTATTAAATTCCAAAATTTCACTAACTAGGGTTTGCTCAATAAATTAAATGCAACTTTTGGATTTGGGAGTTGAAATATGAAAGCCCAACTATTTTAAGTTCACGCGTAGAGTGTGTCCATGTATTCCTTTCCCAAAAAAACATGGATGAGCTTACAAGTTTCAAAAATGTTGATTGGTCTAGTCTTTATGCCCTGGGACAGATTTGCAAAATGTTCTTGAACGACTTTTGGATGTGAGTTGCAAATCACAATAAAATGCAAACCAAGAATCCAATGGATGATCGGCCGAGTTCGTTGGATTTGTGACATAGGAATCTATCTAGGGTCACCATTTTTGCATGGGTTCATGGCCATGATCTTGTTACTTGATGTACTCAACAATTTGATGAAACTCGGGTTTTTCTCGGTAATAAGCAATGCAACTTTTGGATTCATGGCTCAAATTTTGAAAACCCTACCTTCAGGTCATGTGGAGAGTGTTTCCATGTATTCATTTCCCAAATAAACATGTAGGATCTTATGGATTTAAAAACAATAAACGATTTGGTTATTTTCCTCAAGACAAATCCACTAAATGTCTTTAAAAGAATTTTGGATGCGAGTTGCAACTTAGAATAAAATGAAAACTAACACTCTGATGGATGAATGGTCAAGATTGTTGGATTCCTAACATGGTAATACAATGAGGGGCACCCCTATCCCATATTGGAGCCATGGCCATGAACTTGTTATATTCTACAATTTTTCAAACTAGGGTTTTGCAAAGTCACAAGGAAATGCAACTTTTGGATTTTGGGGTCGAGTTTTAAAACCCTACCTTGATTTCATGTAGACAATGTGTCCATGTCTTCTTCTCCCAAAAAAATATGCAAGATATTATGGATTTCAGTGATAAAACATGTGGTTTAAGATGAATTACTTACAAAAATGTGCAATGTATCATGATTTTGATTGCATTTAGAGTAAAAAAGATAATCACATTGATAGAAAAATATGATGTTTAGGAGTTTAGAATACCACACTAAAATTGCACCTCGTCAAAAGGAAGGCCTCTTACTTGAGTTTTACCTCAACCCTAAAAATGATTACAAGAAGACAAAGGCAAGGTTTCACCTCAACCCTAGCATCTTCCTATTGGAAGAAAATTGCCCTTCTTCAGATATTACACAAGCATATTTGTACAAGTAATTTCTAGCTGTCAAATAAACCCAATAATATAAAATAAATATAATGAAACTCATATTTAAATGCCCCTGAACTTCTTTGATATTCAACTAAATTTGGAGGGGAACTCCCACTCTTCCAACCATGCTCCCATGACCAATGGATATATTAGTATTTATATGCTTCTAAAATGAAACAATCCTTAGTCAAGTCACTCCTCACAATGCCATATGTATGCTTATAGTTCTAGGGAACACATCCCAAAGACCATCAATTCCTTTTCTCCATGAAAAGGGATAATAAATAATATTTTCTCCTTGAAAATGTCTATTATATATATATATATATATATGGTCAAGCCCAACGTCTTAACAACTTGAAGTCATGTTTGATTTTCTTTAAGTTGGGGCCCTTTTCATTAATTAGGATTGATTCGTTCATATTAGTAAGGGAAATGCACCTCAAAACAATGTTTTAAGCCCACAATGATATCCAAATGTTCAATGTTGTTATAGGAAAAGGATAGGTAGGTTTGTATGACAACCTTTTGGGGTGTATGTAGGATGATATATGGGTGCAAGAATATGGATATCGGACCTTTGGGTACTGTGAGGGAAATTTCCACCAAGGATAATAAGGATAATGAGTTTGTTAATGCCAAAGAAAATAGGTGTTGTTGATTTTATGGATCAAGTAGGGTTGGTATGCTTCAAAACATAATAGATTGGGTATCTAATGATGAACGATAGACATGATGTGGAATGTATGGTAGGATATCATTTTTGAGGATGGATTTAGGGCATATAAGGGTTAGGAAATGATGTATTTTGGATGGCTAGGCTAGTAGGAGGATGAGAGATAGGTTGAGGAAGGGTTTGGGACTCAGATGGAATAAGAAAACAAGGTGAGGTTTTGTTGTATCCTACAAGATTACAAAAATGAAAACTAACAAGGTATTTAACCCCAAAAAAACTTGTTGAGCCTCAAACAGGCCTCTCTCATGAAACATCCAAATTTTGATACCCTATGGTTTGATGATAGCCTTGTAAGACAAAAATAACCTATCGACCCCAACATTAACCTCTTTACATATAAAATGAAAGTGTGCTATAG
The DNA here is from genome assembly GCA_001517045.1 of Pseudotsuga menziesii. Classification (NCBI taxonomy): domain Eukaryota; kingdom Viridiplantae; phylum Streptophyta; class Pinopsida; order Pinales; family Pinaceae; genus Pseudotsuga; species Pseudotsuga menziesii. The sequence goes on along the minus strand of LPNX010543308.1, from coordinate 23,126 downwards.
GAAATGAAGAAAAAGTCTAAGACCCTATATTTATTGGTAGTACAATAGGAAAAAACCAACATCTATTAAGTAAAAGTAAAATATGGACTTGAATTTTTTGATACAATATGAATCTTTACATTTATTGGTAGTATGGAACCACGACTTACTACAACAAATCCTGGAATTAGCGTTCCATTTAGCGTCCCTTTTTAGTGTATTTTTTTTCATTGAGTGGTCAAACTAGACGCTAAATGGGACGCGTCATCAACAAAACTTAAAGCATCTCAAAAAACGTCTTTTTTTGCATCCTATATATCATCATTTATGACGTCCAAGATAGCTTCTATTTTTTTGCTTCCAGAATAACGTCCAACTTTGCTTCCTAACAATGCTCTTTGGTTAATAAATGAGCATGATTTTTCAGTATGAGCTGTTGAATGAAGATAGGGAGTTTGATCTACGATGGTATACCATTTCACTAATGAAACATGGGTAGTAAAATGAGATAATCTCATCCGCATAGTGGAGTTAAAGGGGGTTGAATAGCAATGACCCAGATGTAGAGCACTGCAGATCAACGATGGAGAAACATTTTGGGGATCGGAGGGAGATGCGAGGATAAAAGAACTTTTTCAATTCCCAGAATGGATTAACGGGCGGAAAGTTTGGATGGATAGGATGAGAGCGGAGATAGATCTGCAGTCAGGAGTGATTCCACGGATTGAACTAGCGCGGAGGAAGTTTCAATCATTGATCCACAGAAAGTGGTAGTGGCCACAATCATCGATGGTTTCGATAAGGCTCAATTTTTTATCGATGGATGGAATGCATTCCGTAGATGCAAGTTGCTCGATGGATCGATTTGGAGGAGATTAGCAGAATATTAAAGATTTCGACAGTTGGACGGTTCAGATGAAGGCAGGTTGCAGATCAAGGGTCAGTATTGATTCTGCTGAATCAAATTGTGTAGGATGTTAGTCTTGGGTCTTGGTGTTGAAATCTTGTGCATGGACGGCTCAGATCTCAAAGAGGAGTAAATCTACGGTGAATATTATGGAAAATGTTCCATGTTTATGAAGCATAAAGAATTATAAAAGTGTCTAAGTGGAGTTGCAAAAAGGTTCGTTTTTTCTGAGCTGTGGAGTTAACAATAACCTGACTATGTGCGAAGTGCCAGCGCAGATAGAATCGAAACACTGTGCAAATTGACGAGGTAGGAATTTTCAAACCTTCTGAGTATTTCTGAAATGGATAAAATGGATGAGATAGAGGTAGTAGAAGTGGTAGATAATGAAGAATTAGGGGTTTCCTCTCAGAGGGATGAGAAGAGTTTTGAAGACAATAATTCTGAAATTTTTGACACTATTCTAATGAATGAGACAATTGAAACAACTAAGAATAAGTTGAAAACTCTTAAGGACCAAGGTAGCGATACCCGTGGTGTTTTTAAATATTTATTTTACTTTTTCTCTATCGACCAGACCCTAACTGCCCTGAATTTATAGAGCGGTGTGTGAATAACTATTTTGAAGTTGAAGGAGTCATTATGAATAAGTCTAAGTCCAAAATCCTTTACCCTATTCAAGCATTTGTTGCCTGAAAATACCTAGCTGTCCCACATGAGTTTGTTCAGTTGTCCCAGGAATACAAAGAGGAAAATATCATTCAGTTTTTCCAAGAGTCTGTGGTTGAAATTAAGGAACCTTTGTGAAATCATGTTCCAAACCTAATAATGAGATCCTAAGTTTTTCCTATCCAATTGACCTAGATTTGTTTAATGAAGAAGCCCAATCTTGTGTAACTTTGGCCAGTCAATTTTAGGTTCAGATACTAATGGCTATGTCACAGAACCGTTATTGAGTCTATTGTTTGTCCTGAGTACTTGTTCAATTGAACCTGAACTTCCAGGACAGTCCTTCTAGTCCTGTTGCCTTAAATTTGATGAGTTTTTAGCTGAAAACATTCATTCTCAATTAGTAAACTTCCACGATACTAGGGTTTTCAGATACCAGTCCTTCTTACTTAGGATGTTTTTGTCACACAATGAAGATAACTTTCAGTCTCCTGAGTTGGTGCTCGTAGATGAAATGATCTTGAAATATGGCAAGTTTATGAATGGTTTGATGGCATAAATTTACAAAATATTCTTTCAGGAAAGACTCCCTAGGGTACTACCAGAGATGAAGGAACTACTGCAGCTCTCCCCTAGTAAAATGATAGGAAATTGGTTCCTTTTAGAGGTTGAAACTATTATAATATTGTATGGATTTGTGCACCAACCCTATCTCCTTCCAGCCTTTCTGACAGCTAGGATTTTCTCTTTGGAATTTCTTAGACAAAAGCTTGCAATGGAAGAAGAACACATCTTGAGCTTCAGGAAGAGTTTGGATATAAAATTTCCTTGGGAGGAAGGGCCATATGTTGTAAAAAGCAGAGCTTCCTTACCTATAATTGATAATATGCTCAAGAGTATGGGGTTCTCTTTGGGAATTGCAATCAACTATGATCCACATCAAATAATTTCAAAAAGAAGACAGACGAATAACAACAAACCTTTTGAGCACACTGAAGTAGCAAGACTTAGGGAAGTGACTAATTGGGAGGATTACCCTGACAAAGTTCCAGATAATGTCAGCATGGAACAAGCCTCTATATCTTCCTTACCTGGAAACAATTCTCCTCCCATGGATCTTTCTAATATAGTTGCAGTTGCTGGAAATGTTTCATCCCTAATAAGTTTTTCAGGAAGTACCAAGAAGAGGGAGCATGTAGACTTCATGGAAATTGAAGAAGTAGACACTGCCAGTACCCCAAAGAAACAGAAAATTGAACAGGAAGGACAAATGATACAGGTGAAGAAGACCAGTGAAAAGGGTAAACAAAAGCAAGGAAAACAGAACCAAGAAAAACCTAAAGTAGCTGGTATGCAACTTCAAGAATATGTGTTTGACGAAGTAACCATAAGCAAGTATGCATCAAAGGAGGAATGGTTGGATATTTATAGAGAAAAGGCCGATAAAACCTTTGGTGAGATAGTGAAGTTATATGAGCAAGTAAGACAGTTGCCCAAATGAGATGTAGCTTTGAATACTGTAAGGGATCATGCCAAATATACCATGAGATTGGTTGTGACTATTGGAAATAAAGTATCAGAAGTGAATACGAACTTAGAAAATATCCCTACTACAGACATGATACATTTTCATAGGGAAACATGTGATATTTTGTATACAAGGTTGCTTAAGTTTACACTGTAGATGTCTAAAATGGAGACAAATAAAAATAAGACTCGGGACCTTCTAAGGAAAGAAAGGGTTGAGAACAAGGCCCTTAGAATCAAAATTAAGAAATTGCAGGATGATTTATTGAAAGGTGAGGGACAGTGAGACCAAGGAGCAGTAGCTCAAAAAATGCTAGATGAAAAAGAAAAATAAGTTCAGGTATTGAAAAAGAAATTGAAAATCCCTTCCACTCAACTTAATCAAACTTATGAACTGACTAATTTTGAGAAGGAGAAAGAATCATTGAGCACTGAGTTGATTGATTGCAAGGCCAAGTTGTTAAAGCTTGAAGAGAAAGAGAAACAATGGGAAAAAGAGGTCGAGCTTCTGAAGAAGAATGAAGAGGATCTAAAAGTTAAGCTGGCAGCTAAGGAAAAGGAGCTACAGGAAAAATGTGAAGCAGTAAAAAATCAAGCTATTGTTCCCTGTGTAGAAACAGACACTGCTTCTCTGTATGAGGCAATGTCTCAAGTAAAGCTAAAAGATGTCCAACTCATAGGATTAAAAAAACAAAACCAAAATCTAGAAGATATAGCTATCCAAAGAGAACAAGAGAAGACGAAGTTAGAGGAAAGATGTCGGGAATTGGTAAACCAAAATGCCAAATTAACCAAGCAAGTGGTTGGCCAAATGGCCTTGTAGGGGGCTAGGCATATGATTTGGGATGAAATCATTAAAGAGGCAAATAAATTTGGATTGTATCTAGATTATATTGCTGATCAGGAGAGTGTTATGAGGTTTTCCAGGAAGAATGTTGTATTAGTAAAACATGGATTGAATAAAAAACCAATACAGGTAGCTCAGAATGTTGTTAAATTTTGAAGTACTTTATCAGAAGACCAAATCAGAAGGTTTGGTATCTAGGACAAAGTGGTTGTGGTCTCTTGGGCCAGGCAAATTATTGGAAAGTACAAAATGATGGAGACTGTACGAGCTAAGTTTGATATTATAAGTCATAGAGTTAAAGAGGTGATCAATTTATTTACTCCATTGGTGAACAAAGGAATTCCTTTCTTCTGGGAGGAAAAAGGACCACTGTTCTCTCAAAAAGAATATCTGGAAAAATTGGTCCATTGCAGGTCTGATCACATCAAATTTGAAGATATGCAGCAAGCTTTGTCTGAACCTGTTGTGTTCGATAAATTGGCTAGGGAATTCGAAGCATTATTTGATTTTAAAATTGCATTTACCAAGGTTCCCAATCTTAAATATTTAAATAACATGGAACTCAGAGTTTTTGTGCATGAGATGATTATTGCAGATTTGCCCAGTTCTGAACAGTGGAGAACAATTCAGCAATATGGATCAGCTGTGTATAAACTACAACCATGACAATAGCGAGGAAGATGGCGCGAAAGGATTTCAGCGAGAGACAGATTTTATAAAGATGTTATTTTTCATTCATTAGTTAAGAAGTTTAGTTATTTTAGAATTGTTTTGTAATAAATAAGTGCTTTGACACTTGTAATAAACGGTTGAGGCCATTAGGTAGTTAGGTTATTGATCAGCTCGAGGAGCAATTGTATATGTAGTGCTACATTTGACTAAGAAAGCGTTGGAACCTGTGAGATTTTGCAGATTTATGTATTCAAGTGTTTCTTAATAAAATTGCAGAGCCGAAAGTTGGTGCTTTTCCAGAGATTCATGTATTATTCCATGTTACAGTCTATATTTTCCTTTCTCATGTGAATGTTTTCTAGTTTATCTATCCATTGTGTTTTCCTTCATGTCTGGGATGAGATTATAACAGTTTTAGAATTCACATTCATTATGCTCTAGCTATTCTTTTCATATGTTCACAAAACCTTTCTTCTAAAGTTTATACATAATACATTTTTATAATGCTCTATGTTAATGGTTTGTTCATGTTCTTCCTTTTCCACCAGACAATCAAATTTTGATTGTGACTAAGTAGCTATCTTTCCTATGTTTTAAACTTCCATGCAGAAAGTTATGTTATCTATATTCACATATTGACTCCATAGCCCAATGGTCATGTGTTCAGTTTCAACCAATCCTACACACTACACACATTTTTACTTATACAAATCTGGCCTTGTTAATATTTTGTGAGAGATCCCTCTCGGAAGAGAAAAAAATCAGTTTTATATTTAAAAGTGGTTCTTGTTGTTACCTGAGAATAGCCTTTACAACCTTGGGTCATTTTCCAATGATAACAAAACCATTCTCTAATTTCATTGAACAACTAGAACTACTCATACTATAATACACTTACTTTGTATATATGCAATTTAGTGTAGTGGTTAAACATTTTTTTTTATTCTTTCACAACACATACCATTCTTTCACATGTACATAAGTGGTTTTAGAAGGTTGTATATATACATGCACATACAATGTATATAAGTTTATGAATTAATTACAAAATTATAATTAAATTCTAAACAATTTAAAATGTGTATATATATATATATATATAACAATTATGAACCAGAACTCTATGAAATTGAATATATGAATTTGCAATATGAAAATATACGAATATGTGAATATAAAATTATACAATTTACATACAATTATGAACACATATATATGAATTCATACATGCACATACAATGTCTATAATTTTACAATTTAATTACAAAATTATAATTACATTCGAAACAATTTAACATGTAAATTTAACAATTTAGCATCTTCGTAGCTGTTTTACATGAACTCTACCTTACTATCCCATTGACGTAGTGCTTCTGCACGTTAATGTGATTGTAATTGTAATGTGATTGTAATTATAATTGTTGATTTTATTTGAGATCATCATTGTCATCAATGCTTAAGCCATATGATTCCTAGTCATTTGTACATGATTGTAATGCAATGTAATTGTAATTGTAATGGGATTGTAATTCTAATTGTAATGTAATTATCATCATTATCATAATGTAATGTAATTGTAATTTGAACACTATGAAAATGTTTATATATGAATATGAAATTAAAATCATATTAAAATCGATGAAAGGAGAGATAAGTCTATAGAAAAGATGAAGAAAATAAGTGCAATCATTAAGAGGAGAATATGCAAGTCAACCTATGATGGCGCAATCAACTTCCATTGAGAACAATCTTTGTAATTTTTAACATAAAAATTATATATATATGTGAGGATATATTATAAAATTATAATTCATTTACATGTGAGGCTATATCATCAAATTATAAAATTCATTTGTATGTGAGGTTATGTGAGGCTAATGGATATATGCATATTCATTTAGAACTAGATATTATGCTACAATATTACACACTATAATTATATTTATTCATCAACCATTCTCTAATTTCATTGGACAACTAGAACTACTCATACTATATTACACTTACTTTGTATATCTGTAATTTAGTGTAGTTGTTAAACTTTTTTTTCAATTCTTTCACAACACATACCATTCTTTCACATGTACATAAGTGGTTTTATAAGGTTGTATATATACATGCACATACAATGTATATAAGTTCATGAATTAATTACAAAATTATAATTAAATTCTAAACAATTTAACATGTATATATAGAAATTAAGAACTAGAACTCTATGAAATTGAATATATGAATATGCAATATGAAATTATATGAATATGTGAATATGAAATTATACAATTTACATACAATTATGAATACATATATATGAATTCATACATGCACATACAATGTATATAAGTTTATGAATTAATTACAAAATTATAATTAAATTCTAAACAATTTAACATATATATATTATGAACTAGAACACTATGAAATTGAATATAAGAATATGCAATATGAAATTATATGAATATGTGAATATGAAATTGTACAATTTACATACAATTATGAATACATATATATGAGTTCATACATGCACATACAATGTATATACGTTTATGAATTAATTAAAAAATTATATTTACATTCTAAACAATTTAACATGTATATATATAAAATTATGAATTAGAACACTATGAAATTGAATATATAATGCAATATGAAATTCTATGAATATATGAATGTGAAATTATATGAACTAGATCACTAGGAAAATGAAATTATATATATGAATATGAAATTGCATAACTTTTAAATCATATCAATATTGTTAGCAATGACATTTGATTCTCCCATCATAGGTTGATTTGCAAGTTCTTCTCCTCTCAAGATTGCTCTTTTTTTCCTCTTTCTTTCTCTATCTTTCTCTCTTATTTCTTCGGTGTTGTTTTGATTCCTAGTAGATATTTTACTTTGACACTTCTTGCTTCCCATTGTAATACCCTAGTTGTTAAACCCTAGACTTATGATCCTTCATGTGACTTATGTTATCTTGCATTAAGGACTTAGGATATTTTATATGATTGTGGAATTTTACTCCTTTTCATGATGAATTTAATTAAGGACTTATTATTAATGTTTGATAACATGGCCTTGTACTTTGGTGTCATTATTAATTTTAATGTTATTACTAGAATCTCTGTTATGTTTGAATGTTGTTAATGATTGATTAAATAAACAACTACCTCAGCAAAGGAAACTAAAAGAGTATGGGGCACCATGGATTCCACAAAGTGAGGGGGAATGGGGACATCCCTAGCACCTTATAACTGATTGTTGACTTAAATTTGTCCATCCCAATTCATATTTGCACCTTGGTGAGATTAATAATGTTCATCACCCAAACCTTGTACAACGAACCCTATTCTCAATAATTATGGACTATGGAGATATTTTTGCATATTGTGCACACCTTAGTGGGCCCATATTGCATAGGGATACCTCCTTGGGAAAATATTCCCTCACATTTATGTGTTTATGGTCATTTATGAGCCCTTTCCTAGTTTTTAGGATTGTAAGCTATTTTCTAGCTTCCACTCTTACACCATGCATTGATGATCCTATTTTTGTGCTTCCATGATATTTATGACCCCATTGGATGCCCTCTCTCAACTATTTCAACCTCCTTTATGTTTTGTAGCCCCTTTGCACATTAGTGTGCCTCCATGTGCTCTTCATGACTCCACTCAGTTTTTGGGTAACTCCTCCTCATGGTGCTAATTCAGGAAAGGGAATCTTTTCATTAAACTACCACTCCACTAATTCAACTTAATTCTCCATGATGAAGTTTAAACGTTACTTATCTCTAATTTGGGTTAGAATGGTCCTCCTCGTGCTATAAATCCATATGCCATTGAAGTTAATCTTGAGCTTTAGACCACGTGATTTATGCTATCTACCCGTGTTGGGAAGGTTAATATTATTGAGAGTGCGTTGAGACTTAGAGGGAGTCTATTTGTTCCCTTTGCTTCCATTATGTCACTCTACTAGTCCAGTTTCTCACATAGGAAGCCAGGAAATGGGAATGGCGAGCTAGGTCATATCCCATAGGCAGTAGAGACGGACATGAAAGTAGTAGTGGGAAGCATTGTGTCTCTCGAAAGAGGTAGTTTCGAGAGTAGTGAGACTAAGAGAGAATATACCTATGGATCCATGGTCTCAGCTTGGGGGTGACCTGTTCAAGCGAAGAAGGATTGACAGTATCTACGGCTGGTAGGAAAGTTGTCCTGTTGCAGCCAGTTGCTTATATTTTGAGATAAGTATTTCTCTTATGTTGTGTTTTCATTACATTATTTTATTTGGTATATGTGCAATGATAGTTGATTGGTTGTTTGAGTGTTCATGTATTGAATTTCAGGATCTGCATGGAGTAAGGATGAATCTCATGGAATTTATTTTCTATTCTTGTTACCTTCTTTCTATTCTTCTTCTTCATAACAAAAAATTGTAATTTTGGCTCTATTTTATTGAAAGGGGCGCAACCATATGATCTGGTTCGACCATCTATGATCATTTATGGGTTGTGAGACCTGTTCCATTGCATCTGTAGTAGCGTTTCCAGTAAACAACACCTTTCATTTCATTGAAAAAGATTTCTAGATGACCAAGATATGTATGTTTTGGTCCGATAGCTTTCCAGTGCTGAGATGAACGCACTTGTCATTTTATTGTAAATCATTTGGTTGCATAATTGTTCTTAGTTGCATATTTGAGGATGAGAGAGGTATTCTATATGTAAAAGTAATCGATGGCTAGAGGGTGGCATCCATACGATCTAATTTTTATTAGTGAGAGATGACTGTAGGAGACAACCATCGGGAGTCGATTTTGAGGGCTGTAGTTGCAGCCGATGTTCTTGTTTTCTATGGTTTTAGTGTGGCTATAGATTGTAGCCTATGTATGCTCCATGATATGTGGTTTTTCCTTACTTTTTATGGTCACTAACAGCACACACATAATAGCACCGAAAAAGTAGATTAATTTTCAAATAATCAATGACATCAATACTTGGTTATTTATAAACTATGCTATCAAACAAACCCAAAATACATAAATTAGTTATTCACAACAAATATGATGTTTAGCATGTATTATTGATGTTCTTGTTTCAATTATGACATTTATCTTGCACTTTGGAAATTATTAATCGAGTGTCACAATTAATTATTTAATTAAGTGGCGTAATTAAATAATTAAGTGTCGCAAACTTTAATTATAATTGAATCTCTAGAATTTAATTTATTTGGGTTAATGGTTAGTTATATCAATAGTAATTTATCTATATCCATTGTTCTTAAAACTTAGTTAGTCTTAATTTAGCACCTTTGGCCTTATCTCAAGGTTCGGGGACATCACACCCTTTGTGATCAAGATCAACAATCCAAATTCATACCTACAACAATATGTAAACACAATACACAATGCTAAACTTTCATTAGAACACAAGCATTGTTTCAATTAGATTAGTCTATTATGAAGGATAAAATTAGTAACATGTTTATGTTTATATAGAATTTATTTAGGAATTTGGGTGGGAAATGAGGTTAGGAAGGTAGTTGGAATGGCATTAATGCCATCAATGCCTAAGTTAATTCTCGATCATTTTTGTATTATTTTTAACAAAGTGGGACCTCGATCGAGGGTTTCAGAATTACCTCTATCAAGGGTTTATTAGATCCTCAATCGAGGGTTTATTAGATCCTTGCTCGAGGGTTTAATAAACCCTCAATCTAGCTTCTATTAAAACCTCGATCGAGGGATTTGAATTCCTCAATTGAGCTCCAGACCTCGATCGAGGGCTTGAAAAATAAAGAATTGCCCCTCTTATAGGAAAATCGATGTTTCTCTGTGTCTTCTAGGGGTGTAAACCCTGCCATTCATGGCACATAACTGAGCGGAGTTCATACCGATAGATTCATAACCAAATCCTGTATCCATTGAGGTATTGTGCACGCATTTTGGAACTCAAATGGTTTTTTTTAATTAGTTCTAAAACTTACACTTAGAAAACCTGACAACAACTTCGAAGCAACTCAAAGAAAAATCCGCAGGGTAAAAAATGCACATCCAAAAATTTATTAAAAATGCACTGCCCACACATCGACATGTCCTCTTCAAAAGGGTATCTTTGGTTTTTCAGTTTTTGAGAACAATGAAAAAAAGGCTGGGATGGACACATATGTGTATAAAATGATGTTGAAATCAGATGTGGTCACTTTCGAAAAATAATAAATAATTGT
>LPNX010543308.1:0-12267 GCA_001517045.1 Pseudotsuga menziesii | reverse complement strand
TATATATATATATATATATATATATATATATATATATTAAATATTAATGTACTATTGAATTATTGGGGTGGGAAACGAGCCACTTATTAACTTCTTCAAATTTTTAAGGTCACAGTTTATTAAATTCAAAATTTCACACATTAAATGAAATCGGAATATTTTTTTAAAAATATCACTAGGAAGCCAACATAATATTCTACAATTTTCTTTTTTACTACAAGTCGAAATTCACATGGAATATATGTGTTTCGAGGGCTTCTATCTAACACATGAGTAAAAAATCAGGTTTTCATCGCCAAATTTGGCCAAAAAGTGTTACCCACCTTCATGGAATCACTGTATTCAATACATTCTTATTTCATATTAGGGAGGTCGTACGGGGCAAGGAGCAAGGGGTCATAGCCACCTTCTAGTTGGTGCTAGAAAATATAATCAGGGTGTTGTAACATCCTTTATATTGGAGCAGATAAAACCTAAGGGATCAGACCCTCCTTCTAGTTACAGCTAGTAACTATAGCTGGGGTGTTGTAGCATCCTTTCTATTGGAGTAAATAAAACATAGGGGGTTGAAGCCTCCTTCTAGTCAATGTTGGAGAAGTTGGTGCTTGCACAACTGGAGAGCACAATTATCCACAGGTCGGAGCTTGATTATTGCAAGTCACATTTTGCATAGTCAGAAAGATATATGTTCAGGTCAGTTCTTGAATTTCATGAGTTGGTGCTCATATACATTGAAGTTGTTGCAGGTCGGTGCCAGTAACCAGGAGATTGTACTTGAGGATCAAGTCAACACTTGAAATGAGTGGGTGCTCATGTTTGGAAATTGATTTCTCCAACTGATGTAATCATTCTTATATATTTATAAATATATAATTATTCTCAGATATGTGTGTGTTGTTTTGCTTGTTGCTATTATTGTTGAAAAGTTTTAATTGATGAAAATATATTTAAGTGAAATATTATACATATCTTCGCAATTACTAATTCCTCTTAGTAATAAGATAAATACAACAATTGGTATCAGATCAAGTGTCTTCAGTAACAAATTAACATCTGGAAGAGAGATCCAATGAAGATATGGACAAACAATAAGGTTTGTCCACCAACCGAGCTTTGAGATGTATTATGCTTTATGGAAAATATGAATGGAAGTTTATCTGCAATCCCTTGGTATGGATGTTTGGAAATTAGTGGAGGATATATATGAGTTTCTGAAAGCAACCATAGACGAATCAAAAGAAATTGATGAGCGCACAACTTCTAGAACAGTACTGGTTGACCCTAAAAATAGAAGACAATATGAATGGAATGCATGATAAAAGAATGCAATACTATGTGGGTTAGTGTTGTCAAATTTACCAAAGTGATGCAACATACTACAATGAAAGAAGTCTAGGACAAGTTAAAGAGTATTCATGAAGGTGATAAAAAAGTCAAGAAAGACAAATTGTAAACCTTCTTTACGCAATTTGAAACGCTCAAGATGAAGGAGGAGGAAGACGTTGCCACATACTTTCTCAAAGTGGATGAGATAGTAAATTCTATAGCTGGACTTGGAGCAACAATTGAATAAAATTCAAATGTACAAAATATCATAAGAACCCTTCTTGCATAGTTCAATTCAAAAGTGTCAATGTTAGAAGAAAGACCTGACTTAGACTAACTGACCAATGATGATTTGTATGGAATTCTTACCACGTATAAATAAGAACAGAACCAGAGAATGTCTCTAGGAAGGAAGTTGTGTTTGAAGCCATAGGGAATCCAAAATCCAGCAAGAATGAATGCAAGAACATAATTGACATGTCAGATGAAGAAGAGGCTAAATTTGTGAGAAAATTGAAAATAGGTCAAGGAAAATATGAAGGAAAGTTACCCTTTAAGTATTCTAAACATGGCAGGATTGGAAACTTTGCTTCAAAATGCACATATGAATAAAACGAAGCTAGTGAGATAAAAGAGGAGTTAGAATATCATCAACGAAGAAGTTAGCATCAACAGAATAGAGTTGTGGAAAAAAGGAAATTTCGAAGGCATAAGAAAAATATGTACACCGAGGAGGATAATGTTTCAAAGGAAGAAAATGATAGTTATAGTACATGGGATGTACTATTCATGGAATTGGTCCAAGATGAAAAATCAACAGGAGGAAATTCATCAGCTAAAGGAGCTCTAGCTAGTACATCAGAGAAATGGACCTACAATGGAATTCACCTACCCTCTCCAAAGTTTGAAGAGGAAAAAATCAGGCTGCACAGAAGACCATTGAAAAGAAACACTTCCTCTGATGGAAACGCTCCAAGATTGTCAAAGTCTGAAGAGACGAAAAAATTTAGTAGCTCTGAAGAAAGTTCAAAATATCAAGACGAGGACAATTTTGAAGTCAAATGGGAAGGTGAACTGATTAGCGCACTCGAAGATATGAAAATCAAGAAAAGAAAACAAGGAACTAAAGGAACAACTCAAAAAGGCGAAAGAACATGTCAAGAAAATTAAGGATATGCATGAAGCATTGGAAAAAAAATGAAGGTAAAAAAAGAAGAGTTGTTTTTGCGCAAAGGAAAGAATCAAGGAACTAGAAGATAACAAGTGTGCACTTGAAAAATATTGGCAGGAATCAAAATCAGTAAATGAGCTCCTGTAAAAACAAATTGCGCTAAAAGAGTCATAAATTTTAAGCTTGAAAACTAAGGCAAATTGTGCAATACAAGGGAAAGTTGAAATATGCATTTTCGTAGATACTTATATCAAGTTCATCAACAACTCAACAATCCTAGATGAAATCCTGAGCTGCCAAAGATATCTAGAAGATAAACTAGCATTTGATATGTAAATGCAAGTGATGGCATATGCGACAAAGGAGAACTTGATTCCAACCGACAGGTCACATTTCACAAAAGAGATGAACAATCCACAAGGAATAAGAAAGATATGCTAACTCCTTCAAGGATAAAAATAGCTTCATTTCTGTAAAATGTTGAAGATGTAATCATGTTGTACATATAGCAAAATCTTGCCACACCATTAGATGCTATGTGTGTGACAAATATGGGAATAAGGCTTCACATTGTTTAATGAGAGAAGAATAGGGAAATAGACATGTCTGGCACAAGTTTGTGAAAGAGAATCCACCACAGGAGTAGACTTTGATTGCACATAAGAAGATATGCGTAAGAAAGGCATCTCAGGAGGGTGCATAAAATGTAAATAACAGCAACACTAAACAAGCAACACGCGATTGATGCTTACATCGCTAACCTAAAGGGTTTATGCAAGATCCTTGAATTCAAACAAGTATATCAAGAATTCAAGGATTAAAACAATAGATTATTGCATGTAGAATACAGTTGAAAATTGTGACTATTTATTTTGAAGAGTGTAGTTGTCAGTATCAAAAGTATAAATTGTCATGCATAAAAGTGGTAAGCAAACATGTGTACAAGTAAGGATTGCAGAAAATAAAAGTTTTGTATAGTATTCAAAAGTGTGATTACAAAATTTTGGAGCTTCGCAGCCCGTATTACATCTAGAAATAGACTGGAAAATAAAAGCGGAGATATGGGGATGACAAAATCGAAGTGGAGTCAGTCCCTCCATGGACAAAATTGAAGCCGATAGAAGACAAAGATGAGTCCTAGATGCAGTTTGAGATCGACTTCTTCAATATGACTTATAGGAAGTGGTTAAAGGTGCAAGTCCAAATCCATTTGAGCCACCCCTGTAGACTCTAGCGATTGCAACAAAGGAATAAGGTCCAGTGTTGAAGATGACGAATCGTAGGAAGCATGTTCATCCCTAATTTGATTCAGAAGGTCAAATGTCTGCTGATGTTGTTGTTCCAAAAGATGAAACCGCCTACTCAAGTTGGGCACCGACTCAGAAATGCTCCTGTTAAACTGTGATTGATGGTACCATGGCATAAAATTGCACTCTTGTATCTAGTTATGCCAAGTACCCATATCCACCCGTAGTCGACCCAAATCTCCTGTTGTGACTGAACCACCAAACGAAGGCTATCAAGGGAATTGTTTAATCTCTTATAGAAAGACATGACCACGATAAAGGAAAGGGGAACTGAATAATGTCAACTCCAGTTGGAAATTCCAGAGCAAGGATCAACAGAGGATGAACCAAGGAGATGAGCTCGGTGAAAACACTGCCAACTTATATATTTGGTAGATAATTCTTCACACACTTAGACATCAATTGAAGGGACATTGAATGTGATGAATTCATGCATTATGCAATCTAAGGGAGATGGCGATGATGTCAACATATAATGCATGGGATAAGGTATTAGACATATCAACTTTTACCATGCATTATGGTTGGAAATATGTGTGAAAAAAGGCTAATTTATTGACATTCTTAAAAATCCTTGTTTGAAATCTGAGAGAAGATCACTCATAGGATACATTAAATAAGACAAAGACAAAGACAATGATGATAAGGAAAAACAAATCAATTCTATGTATTTGACACATAAATGAACTATCTACAACCTGGCACACTAGAAGTAATCAAAAGAAGGGGAAATGAGCACAAATCTAGGAGGAGTAAAAAAAAGTCCCTTTGTCATTGATGTCAAAGGGGGAGAGAAAGAGAAAGAAAGAGAAAGAAAGAGAAATCCCAATGGTAGGGGAAGAAATGATAGAAAGACAATGAGATCATCAGAGAAAATTATGCGCAAAAGAAATAAGAGCATGATCACAAAGGGAGCCTTTGATTCACAGAACAAGATCTCAATTTCAGGGGGGGCTTATGACAAAGTTATAATAAAGTAAGGTTGGCATCAATGACAAAGGGGGATATTGTTGAACATGATTTGTCATTTATGTCAAAGGCATTGAATTGATGTCTAAGATGAACTATTAAAGAGCATTGTTAATGAGATTGTTGAACAAGTTGTAATAGACTTCCCCACACACAACCAACTTGAAGAAATACATATGGAAGAATGTGGAAGACCCATGAGAACAAAGATCTCACTATGATAGTGGTCGCAAGTGTGCAAATAATAATCCATAAAGAAGAACATTGAAGATAGCAGATATATGGAAATACCATTTGTGAGACTTATGAGTGAAGAACATGAAACATAAACATGTGTGTAATAGTCCCACAAAGAAAATGGTACATGGTACAAAGACTTGAGAAAGAAAAATGAGTAATGAATCTATGTGCAAAAGTCCTACAAGGAAGTTGGCATATGTGCACCAAATCTCACAAATATGAATTGTGATAAGAAACACGTTGACACAAAACTTAACTTGATGAAAACGCAAACAAGTGGGATGTTATCAAAGGATGAGAAACTTCATTAAGTGGGCACATCCCTTCAGATAAAGAAGACTATAAATAAGCAAGAAACGAATGTGGTGAAGTAAGTTTGAAGATGGAGATCTAAAATAGTCTGGTTAGACAAGCTTTGGAATTCTTTGGGGTGTCAATGGATCGTTGGCTGCAAAAAGAGTTTTTATACAATAGAGTTGAAGTGCACTGATTAAAAAGGATACCCGTATTTTGGATGTGCAATGTTCTTACTCACTATAAGATGCGGACTGTAGAATAATAGAAGTGACTGAGTTAGGAACTTTGTTAAGCGTAAAGACGCAAATCACAGAACTACAGTAGAGATGCAGATCATAGTGATTTTCGCACATCGTAGTTTTGGAAATTGACTATTGAGACACAAATATTCAAACAAAGATTAGGAATTTACAGCAGTTGCGGATTGTGAATACTTTCATTGAAGATAAGGTATCTTTTGCATATTTCTAATTATTCAATACATTCTTATTTCATATCAGGGAGGTCAGACGAGGAAAGGAGCATGGGGTCGTATCCTCCTTCCAGCTGGTGCTGGAAAATATAATCAAGGTGTTGTAGCATCCTTTCTGTTGGAGCTAGGTAAAACCCATGGGGTTGGAGCATAATTTTATAAATATTGCCAATTAAGAATTAAGATTTGATTCATGAAATATATCGGAAAGTGGGAAATTTAAATATTTCTAAATACAAAAATGCAAACGTAAAGGAGTCGCTTTGTTTCTATAAACATTTTAAAGAGAGAATATATAAATGAAATGAATTATTAAAAAAAAAACATACAAATCAATCAATAAGGTAAAGATTGAGTAGGGTTTATGAGTTAGTTATAACTTTTATGTACGAAGTATTTTTTAGTTATAAGTACGATGTATTTTATTTTATTATGATTTTTTAAAGATTAAGATATAAGCTCGAATAGTTGATACTTAATGTATATTTGAACATAATTAATACTTAATGTTCAAATATGTTTAAAAGTGTTCATTATCTACATTTTTTTTTCTAATACTTTCCCTTTTAGATACCTTTATTTTAAATTTCTCTTATAAAATTAAGAAATAATGTTCTTGAAAGTCCAAGACATAGTGTCCCTAATAAGATTTTGTAACACTTGATTAATGAAATTGTGAGACACTTTCTTTATGGTGTTCAAAGGCAATGCCTTCGAATCTGTATAATATTTGGTGAAACAACATTACTCATACCAAATTTATTTCAACATGTGTATTTTACCTTTAGCTATGATGCATAAATTTACAACTCCTGGTGTTTACCTTTAGTTATGATGCATACATCTACAACTCCTTGTTGTGTACAAAATCACATATTACACACATTAAAAATTAATTAACTTTTTAAAATGAAAAGATTTATGTAGTTTTATAGAAAATAAACATTATATATATATATTGTTTTTTTAATGTTTCTATAGAGATATATAGTAATGGGTTCATTGTAACATTTTGAATGTAAAGCAGAAAATGTTTGACATATTGTTTGGAGTTTTTGTATGAAAATGTATTTTGAAATCAAATTTTTATTTGTTATGTAATCCTCTCCATTATGTTGATTTTCATCCTCAGGCTACATAAAAGGCATGTGATATGTGTCAACTTCAATATTTATAACTAACTTAGTGCATGATAAAATTATTCTAGTTCATGTGGACAATTGTATTTATGAGACTCATTCACCAAATCCCAAGGATTGGTCCTACAAACTCTAAAATATAAGTTTCCTATGTTCTTGAATATCCTTAAATTGAAATTCTCTATCTTTATTTTGGTGGGACTGCAATTTAAAATGGTGTTGTTAGCTATTATTTATGGAATTCAACGATCTAATCTTTGGCCATATCATAATGTTTCATTATTTAAAATCCACAAAATAGATTCAATGCCTAAAAACCATTATTCCGACATAATTGTGCAATCTCAACACATTATATGGATCAGTTCAACAAATTCCACTTAGATTTTGGGGGGAAATTGTTCTAAAACGAATAAGAAAAAAATCTAAATTCGTCAAATCATGAGACTACTCGATTTAAAATATTAGATTATGAAATTTATGGTTTCACTCCCATCCCATCCCATAGATATGACATCATAAGGTGTACGCATGTCACAGTTTATAGGCACCTTGTTTACCCTCAATAATAGAGTCTAAGGCATCCGTGGAATCCAAAGTGCACTTGGTATCCAAAAAGTAAGAAGAGTTCAACTAATCCAAAATGGGAAAGGTCATCTAAAACCTTTTCTCATAGATTTTCAAATAACTCTTAAAAATTGAATTGGTTTGGGCACCTAAAAAAATGGAGATCGTGAGCTTTTTTCAACAGAAAAAAAGGGTTAACTTGTTATTCTAAGGAAGAATCAAAGTTACATAGTTGATCACAAAAGAGCAAAAAAATTACCTCCTTGAGACCCAAAACATAACAACTAAACAAGGCCTTTAAAAATTCTAAAAGTAGTTCATTACATCATATATATATAACATAGAAAATCCATCTACACAGGGATGAGCTGATCCCAAGTTCCTGAAAAAGGGACACAGAGACATATACATGTCTCTCTCTCTCTCTATATATATATGCATAGAAAATCCATCTACACAAAGATGAGTTGATCCCAAGTTCCTGAAAAGGGGACAGAGACTTCTGAGTAAACCACCAACCAGAGGAAGGAGAGAAAAAAAAGGTTTCATTCAGAAAAGAGAATCTAATAGAGTTGCATTACCTCTTCATCGATCTTATCAAAATCGACAAATTCTTATATAAATAAACCCCATCAGATGCGTCGACTGCTTTCTTGGACATATTCAGAGCTTGCTAAGAGATAAGTACCCATTTGTCACTGAGCGCCTATAAATGGTTCATATGTAAGTTTTTTTTTTAGCAACTAATAATTGCAATTTAAATAATTATAGCACTCAAACAGATAATTTTCTCAAACATATGATGGTGTCATATGTAAATGTTGGGGAAAATTGCCTTGATATCATGCTCAAAACAAATACTATGTCAACAAATTCAAACCACTAGTAGGAAAAAGGAAAATTAAAGGTGGGAAAATTCAAACCGATGGTTGTGGGATATGAATGGCAAATTAAACTGGACAAAGCCGGACAAAGTTTAGTGTTGTTCATTCATTTACTCTTTTCTAAGTATAGTAATCTTGTATAAAAATTGACACATTTTATTTTGCGTAGCGTAACATTTGAGATTTGAAATTTAGAATAACCTATGTTCATATACCCGTCCCTTCAGTTTTCCCTTAGTTGGTTGCATGTCCACGTGGTTATCGATTCCCTGCAATGTGTAGTTGTGTACTGAAATCAACCTATTTTCCATTGCAATTCTCCGCAATTTATCTACAGCCTAAGAGACTGCTAACTCAAATCCTCCCTTGCAGTCTAAGTATGAGATGAACTCATTGCTAATCCTTCAAATCTCCCCCATTTCTGTGTCTATTGATATCTCTACACATCATGTGATCAACGTGTTTTCCATTGCAATTTCTCTAGGGATTTAGAAAGTGCTATTGATATATGTTATTTAAGAAAAATGATGTATTCATTTAGTTTAATTGAAATTAATAAAGTGGAAGCTATAAAAGAAGAATCATGAGGTGCTAAAATGGAAGCAAAATGTGGTGTTATAGAGTGATTTTCCACACCTCATGCTTCATGCCTTGATGGCCTTTGCATATCCCTATGCAGACTCACTATACCCCATTTACTCCCCATAGCTCTAATGCTCTAGTATAATCATTTAAAAAACATTTATGAAGACATACACGGGTCACCATTTTACAACTCATGTATACGCAGCTTGCACCATTGTTACCCACGTACATCATGTTTTCTGATCAACAATGATCTCGAAGGAAATTTGGACTTGGGGTTTGTTGATGTCCACATTCACAACCCCATTTCCTCCATTCTTGGATCAATAACACTCATATCGGACTAGTTCTATGCAAGTTCTATACCTCTTGTGCTCCCCTTGAAATGATGTCGATATGTCCTCGTTGGTCATGGATAGTCCCATAAAGTAGTGGATGCCATCAACATGGATCAGGTACTGGAAATTGAGCCATAATGAATGGTTATGTACCCTTCAAATCATATTTTTTTGCATTTGAGCACTTCATTAGTTGTGCCAAAAACTAGTATCTCGTTCAATTTCATCAGTTCAGAGTTTTGTGGTCGCTTAAAGGCTAGCTTCAAGGTGGGAACAACATCCTTATTGTCGAATAAGACCTAGTTCATATAACACTTGGAGTTCATATCTAAGTTAGGTCCCCATCTGGTCTGGTCAACTTTTTCCTGCAAGTCTCTAAGGATTTTGATCTGAGAATCGAGGGACTCTATCTTAAGACATTATTTCTATTTGGTCTATTCCTTGGTGATTACTACCTTTCCCATTATTAAATTGAGCACATAGATCTATAGACAAACACAACTCACGAAGTAGATCACACAATTTACTCAGCAATTGAAGAATGAAACAGTGCAAAAATGGTTTGCAGTTGTTAATGCTTTCATTAATCAAAAGTAATCAGATGATAATTACAATGAAGTACAATGGCTTTAATAGCCACATGAGATTCGAATCCACATGAGGAAATTCGAATTGATAGACTCTACTTGACTGTAGGTAACTAAGACCTTGTCTAAATCACTATCGGATGACTCACTAGTTCACTGACCTTGTCTAAACCATAACCGAAGTTCATCGGAGCTCTAAAACACAACTCAAGTGTTACATTCAATGTTGACTAAGGCTAACTGACTATGGTAGGTGAGAAATGCGCCCCTCCTGAGTGCAGTCAAGTAAACCTAGCCGTAACTGAATGTAACTGACTCCTAACTTAGCTTAACTAGTCATCAACTAAACTGAATAGACCTTGGTTGGTTTCGACACTCCCAATGGCTTCCTAAATTGTAGGGATTGGTATAGGAGGATCCTAAACTGATGCAATTAAGTGCAATTAGTGGCAGTAAGCCTTAATTAGTGTTCCCCACACTTTAGTAACTGAAACATGTGCCCCAATTAGGCCAAGTGGACCCAATGGTGCTAATGACTATAAATAGACTGGATGGACTCCCGATTTAGACATGACTCCTGATTTAGACATATGACCAAATTTTGACAAGGGAGGATTAATAATCCTAACACCCCCCCTGAATGCTAACTTGGACAATCTGTGGGCCCTGGTAACTAAGACCATAGGTCACCCATTACATCAAGCAAAAATAAAGTAATTGCTTAATACAAGGAGCTAGGGAAAAAACCACATGGGAAAAAGGCCCCCCCTCTATCTAAGCAAGTAGAATCAGGTCTCAAGTTTGAAAAACTTGAAAATATGTTGCTGCAATATTCATCTCTGTGAGGTAGTGAAGCAGCATGCATGGTGTGTTGTGCACAGGTATTCTGTGTTGATGTATATGTAACTTCGGAATGTATTCTTCTATGTATCTTATGTATTCTAACCCGATGTTTATTCCGGGATGTTTCTATTATGTATTTGAGTCATGTGGTCATACCCCAATGTTCCGATCGGGAAGATTAATAATGTAAACAAGTCATGTCAAGTCATTAGGTAAGTCCCCAGAGTTTTGGGGCACTCGAGTTATTATACACTAATTAAGGTGTAGGCTCGGGTAAGTAATTGTTAGTCGAGCCTATGTGTGAAAATGCACTTCGAGTGAACGGAAGAATATAAATAGAGAGTGAGACTCTCTATTTATCACACACATCATTCACTCTCTTATGTGAGGTGCACTTGTGGAGAAGGAAATATACTAGGACTAGAAGACTACAGCTATTGGGAGATCTCTTACTGTTTTGGTGCTGATTCTATCTTAGAAGAAGTTGCGGGGTTTTCTCCTTTATGGTTTCCCCGAGGAAAATCTCTTTGTGTCTCTTGTCTCTTGTGATGTGCTTATGTTTTATTGCTGTGCTTGTTATTCTCTCAGTGAAAAGATCCTAAGATCATAATGCTAGCTTAATGTGATGAAAAAATAACATGGTATCAGAGCTAACCTGAGAAGAAGACATTGTGCAGCTACAAAAACTAGGGCTTCCTAGTTTGTTGACCTTCCTCCACATATTTTCAGCAAAAGTAAGGTGGAACAACTCTCCTCCTTAGGGCGCATCTTTATGTCGAGGCGGAATTTGATTCCGAGCATTTTCAGTCTTCGATGCGGAAATTAGGGATTTCTACAGAAGAGGAATTTTTGAGTGAGACCAGCATAGGATTGTTCTTCTCATCAAAACCGAATTTTAGAGACCTGGATCAAGAAATTTGGTTGGGTGAAACTCCAGAAAAGTCAAACCCTAGTTTGACCCTGAGCTAGGAGAAACCCTAAATACTAAAACTGCTAAGTTTTGGTACAGTCACTATATTCCAATATTGGAGAAGTCTCAGAAGCTGAAAATTGCAGGGGCCGAAGATAAAATCCTGATGAACACTGTATCCAAAAATCAGCCTCAGATTCGCTATATTCCCTCCACTGTTTTCAGAAAAGGAGTACATTGGACAGGACCATTTGAAGAGTTGTATCTCTTTATCCAATCAGATCTGAAATATTCCAAGTTTTGAAAATTAGGGTTTCTATGGCAAACCCTAGATCAGCCAGCTCCGGAACCAAGATGGACACCTCAAATTGGTAAGATCTAATCCTTTGCTATTTTCATTTGATGTTCTCATTTCAAAGTAATCTATTAGATCAGCTTGATGATAAGCTTGGTGAAGTTGACAAATTCCAAGCATAGAAGGATTTGATCTCTCTGAAGAAAGTGGATTGGACACCTACATGAGTATAGTGCTTCCAGTTTCAGAGGGAGATGAGGTTAGAAGCCTTTCACAAGAAGAACTTGGTCAAGGCCAAAGAAGACATCATGCTCATGCTGCAGAGGATGATGAACCA
>LPNX010543295.1:275160-374819 GCA_001517045.1 Pseudotsuga menziesii | reverse complement strand
TATATATATATATATATACGAGTGCTATAGGTTACCACTGGGAAATATGCCTCCAAGAATTCTTGTAGAAGCTGGTCTGATTTCTCCCATTATTTTGGTGGTACCTACTTGAAATCTCCCAACTATGTTCAAGTTAGCATTTCCTTAGGGTTGAAAATTAATTTATTAATGCTATACCATAACTTACTCTCCAATATTGTCTTAAATATCATATGAAACATTGTAAAATCATATTTCCAAATCAACACTACCTTCTAGCGTTCCATATTCAACGGCAAGTCAGAACTTGTGAGATGAAGATACATACTAGATCGGCATAAAACTGTGTTGCTTTTAGAAGTATGGGTGAAAAATAGAATACTACAAATCAAGGATAAGTTGGGGATAACATTCATTATAAAAGGACCTTTGGGTAGGCAGAATAGGGCATTGATTCATCCTTCATTGGAGTCCTTCAACCATTCAGCTCTCTCCCCTTCGTTCGTAAGTCTAAAAATATTTACTTTGGGAACAAAGTACTTATACAGTTCAATTAAAGCCATCAACTATGCAAGATCCTGAAAGTAAGGATATTGTTTCATGTTTCACTTTTGTTGTCAAAAGGAAGAGTGAAAAGTTAGAAAGTACCAAAGATAGTCATTATGTGCATGTGGACTTAATGTATGGAAAGAGTCATATATACTTACTTATTCTTGAATGGGAGCAATTATGAAACCACAATAATGGTTTATAGATGGATATTTAACAACCATGGGAAGATTCATGAGTTAGTCATAAGACATTCCAGTGTAGTATTGTAGGATTTCCACTATGAAAATAAGGCATTGACTTGATAGTCACAATATCATTAGTATGATAAATTATGGGAGAGAGAAAAAAATCCATATACAAATATTAACCGATAAGTATGGTTTTGTTGTATCATTTGGAGAATAACATCCTCTAACAATAGTTGTTATTATGACTCTTAAAGGGTCCTACATGAGATCTAGGAACTTTTAGGACCTTGAGATTTCAAGCTTAAGAATCCATTAACAACAGGTATGTGCACCCTACTAGTGATAGAAAATATCATAAAACATATTAGGTAAAATGGACAATCCTCTACAACACACAACAACATTCATGGGAAAATTAACAACCACTTACGACCATCAAAAGTAAGGGTTACAACAACAACAAGCATGTTGGGTGCATAATGAGTTATGGGTAGTCAACAATTACTTATAGCCATGGAAAAAACATAAAATTAGGTCCAAGTACAATTCAAGAGTTTTGGCATACCTTAAAATCAAAAGATCGGTAAACAAATAGTTCCATTAAAGTAAAAAAAAAAATAGTTTATTTTTAAACAAGTGCATGATCATGTTCAGTTCTAGGCAATATGTGAAGCAATTTCCTATAGGAACATTCATTTGAAACATTGCAAAGCAATCACTTTTATTCACTGTGTTAAATGATGGGTAGTTTTTGCGGAAATAATCTTGGTAATTCGAGAAAGTTTCATATCCTATCAAGGAGTGTTCATGCTTGAATATTCACATCTACCATATGAAGGTTTTGTTCAACATTATTAAGTATCCTTATTTTGTTATAGCGGATTTCACCACTCTAGGTGAATCACACTTTATATGGCCTTCCCCTATCCCGCTGCAGACTCTTTAGACCCCATGGACCATATTTTATCCTTTTATGTTTCCTTGATCATCCCTAAAACTATATAAAAGATGATATACGTGGATTTTTACCCGATAACCGCGTACATACACGGGTTTGACTCCTATAACCACGTACATCAGGATGTGTGCATAGTCCAAATCCTTTTGGAGTTTTCCTTGACATGGATCCGACTCATTTGACTCCTGGCCTTCCATATGCCTTGAGATCGAGCGGATTCGTCCCTTCATTATCCCTTGTGAAGCTATATAAGGAACCCCTTGGTACATTGAAGGCATATAGAGAGATTGAAAGCAACGAAACTACAGTCCATTGTTGCCGGAATTTATACTTGAGTCTGCATCCCTTTGTCCCTTTGGAGGACTGTTGTGTTCTTCCCAAGCTTGCCTTGTGCTAGTGAGCTCGATATCGTGAGATGGAGGATTGAGGTGGTGGAGGCCCAAGTGGGGGATTCAGTTTCTCTGGTTTGCAGACGTGCCGTCAGAGGTTGTATCTATCTTTTAATCTCTAATTTATATTAATACGAACTATCTTTTCCTGTCCAATGATGTGTATTTGATTGAATATTGTATCCATTGGAATATGTCAAATGATTTTACATTATTGATTATATATGCTAGAATAGATCTAACACCATGATATATAGTATGCTTGTATTGTTTACTTGTTGTTGAGGAAGTATTATATCAATTCAAGCTGAATATTGGAAATCTCAACGGGGATCTACTTCAACCATCCGAAATAAGGTACGAGGTCTTATCCTTTAGTGTTAGACATTTTATTTCTATTGAATATTGGAAAAGATTGATTTCTAGAGTCAAAGCTGTCTGTTGTGGTACCCCAAGCCATAGGAATTTCTCTCCATAACAGAATTGGCGACTCCGTTGGGGAGTTCCTAGTCATTTTGCCTTTGGGGGTTTTTATCGATACAATGGGCTTGATATTATTGACTTGCTCTTGGTTTCTCCTTGTTTCTGTGTCACATTTTATAGTATGTTTTTCCATTAACACTCCCCTTTATTGGTTTACCCTTGGCCTACTTTTTACCACTGCCTTCTCTGTATACGCGGGTTTTTGGCCAAAAGTCGTGTATATGTGCCTATCCACGCAGGTTTTTGGCCAAAAGTCATGTATATATGTAGCTGTTCTTTAAACAGTCATGTACATCCCCCTTTTGGTGAGTTTGATGTTGTGGGAAGTTGTTGGGTGGGTTGTGAGTGTGGTTGGGTCTTCCTTGGGTTTGACGTTGTCTGTTGGATGCTTCTTTTGTGACCAGAGACTGCTTTTTCATTGATTTTTCTTTGAAAGTAGTTTTAGTCATTTTTCCTTTTTGTTTTTCCATTAGTGCATTACTCTTTTTTGTCTTAGTGTCTTGCTAGGCTTGTATTTAATACTTGCTGCAAAGACTGAGAGTTTAAGATGACTTTTATTGCATTTTTCATTCTTTTATATTGAAAAATACAAAGTAGTTGCACTCTTAGTTGCGTCTTAGATATGGATTTGAGGAGGTACTTGCATTGGATTGCTTGGATGAGAGTTGTGTTTAGGCTTTCATATAGGAAGGATTGCATTGACATTCAGAAAGGAATATATATTTATGCATCTCATGTAGTGGCATACCCTAATTTTCATTTGACAAAGATTGCACTTAGCATTGTTTGTTATGGTGTGCATATTTACTTCACTGCTGAGTCATAACTTCATTAGTTGCATGGTCATTTCCCTTTGAGTAATTACAACCAACTAAAATCAACGCTAATTAAAATGAATTACACTCTTTTTTTTTCTAGGGTACACCAACAAGCTTAGGTTTTAGGATCTTGGAATAGTTCATTGTAAGTCAATTCTCCAAGATCACTAAGCAACAACATGTATGTGTTTGTCTAGGTGAGTGTGTGAAATCCTTGGTATAACCAGTGTTTCTCAGGATCCTCCTCTCAAAAGGGAGTTAAGCACGAGGCAGTGTGAGCGGTTATTGATTGGGATGACCCCTGGTCATAACTGAGTAGCACCGGAGATATTTCCAGGATTGTATTCATATCTGGGGGCTCTTTCGAGAGTTTTGGGCTTTGCTACCCTACCCATACGGTCATTATCGCCTGCGACTGTCCGCCTGAGCATTGATTATATTGAGGTGACCTTAGTTTCCTTACCTAGGTTATCGAGGGGGTACTTGCAGAGGTTATTCTGTGTGTGTCCTGGCCAGGTAGAGGTCGGACAGCACAGTCGCTTTATGCGTTGAAGCTAAGGGCCACTATAATTGGTTACATACCTCCGCTTGTAGTGTATGGGAGTTTCGAGCCTCTCCCAGGTGAGACATACCTGCTACATTCGGGAGCTCACATATCTTCCCTGTGGTTTTCTTGTATTTTGGCTGTATATTTTCTTAGGAGTGTGCTCTTTGTGCTCTAGTTGGCCTTTGGGATCATGGTTACTTGAGTATATTTATGCTCTCTTGAGTTTGGGTCCTTTTATTTTCGGCATGCCTGGTATCTTATCACCCGTCCTTGGTCCTAGTACGGACACTGATGTCAGACTTGGGGGCATCACAGCCCCTTACCATGCTCATAGATTTGGGAATGGTCATATTCCATCCTCTACTCCATTTGTGGAGGATTTTTTATTCCCTTCGCTCGATCTTTACACTGGTGGTCACCCTCACGGGGGTGGTAGTGGATGCATGAACGTTGGGTCTACACCTTACTTTCCTTTTAATATCCCATCATTCACCACATTGTTTCCTTTGGGTGTAGTTGTCATGATCATTCCTCCTTATGTCCTATAATTTGGATTCTTTATTGACTATTTTGGGTTGTTTTGGACTAATATGGTTGTCATGTAGGGTCTAGTTTTTGTACACTCTCTCCGAGGTTTCGAACCGTTCGTTCCTATCACAGGTATTATGTCTAAAATAGCATATAGGTTAGGATGTCACATCCGCTTGCACTTATGCATTGCCATATGACCATTCCATCTTAACCTTAGGTACGAACCCATTCCATTGTATCACGAAACCTTCATGCTGCTATAAGAACTGTTACTATGTGAATGGTAGAGCTTTCCTATACATGGGTGCCCTAGTTAGTTCCATTTTGCATTTGGTACCCATGCTGTGAGTCCTCTCTTAGGTCAGGGATTCCCTTTTTAGTCCCACCATGTCCTTGAGCAAGAGCTTCATACTCCTCTTGAACTTTATGCTGGCCATTTCCCCGGGACTCCCTCATGTCAAGTTGTGAATGCATTATCATGAGCTTTTCCTGCCTTATTGAGCTTTATGCCAGCTCCCCTGACATTGAATTTCATCCATATAGCCTGATCTTGTCTCATGTCTAGCCATGCAGAGCCATTTTTTATATCCTTCGCAGCTTGATTTCCCTTTTTACCAGGAGGGGATTTTCCCTCGAGTGTCGATATCCTACACATGTATCCTTGCATTGAGCATAGGTATGTTCCACTGCTTGGAACTAGTTTGTTTTCCCTGATGACACTCGTCTCCTCCTAGTTTGTAACTATAAAGCTAGTTTATTCTTTTTTCAAGCTTTTCAAATAACTGAAAAAGTCCAAAAAAAATCAAAAAACCAAAAATCTGGACAAGGAAAGATGTTATCTTTGGTAGCTGTCGAGTCATGTCTCCTTCGAACAGAGCACTGTATATCACATCCATTGGTTGGGTTATAGATTGACTTAGGAGCTGTACTCATTTATCTGAATTTATCTCCACCAACTGGTTAAGCTTCTAGTCCCTATGGAGCCTCTGTTGATGCCTCCTGTGTCACAGAGATGTCCCAGTTTGTATATCGAGTCTATGCTGCCTTCAGTCAGTCACCATACGTCGTTATGCTCTTGTTTGAAGGAAGTTGAAACCTATGTTGGCCATTCCTCAGTTATCTTGACTTTGCATGTCGACCATTCCCAGTACAGTTACTGGTTCGTGCACGTTATGATCGAGTCCTTCCACATTAGATAGCCTTGTTGAGTACCTCATGTTGGATGATGGGGGATGCCTTAATTCCCTCGTTCCAGCGGATTTCATCCCATCAAATTCAGATCATTTATTCTAGGATTGGAATCTAGAGTCCTTTTGAGTGCCCTGAGACTTGCAGTCATCAGTGGCAGGTTCTCTCACCATTGACAGTTTCTTGGGAATACATCAATGTCCCCTGATCGATGGATTCTCTGAAGTGTTCAACCTCAAAACATCTATTCACACTTGTTAGTTTGCACTCTAGTACCTTGATTCCCATTTTCATTATCGGTGGGTAATCTCGCGTCTGTTAATGGTATACATCAATGATCGGTAATCATATGATGGACTACTATGTTTGACCTCGGCACCTCTATTCACATAGTAGGACATGTACTCGTAGCAGTTTGTGTAGAAGACCTTCCAGACTTGTGGCATCTCTTATATGCTACCTCCTTGATCGTGCCAGTGTTCATGAGATTTCAGCTCTCGTGACTTCATTCCAGTGTATGTCAGACATTTCCAGCCACTATGGAGATCTTGATCTATTATATATCTTCAGCCATTTTGGAGATCATGGTCCTTTGTATATCTTCCTCATGGAGATTTTGATCTATGTATATTGTACATGGCGATGACCACATATATGATATCATGTATTATGCCTATTCATGGCCATTGTACTCTTATGTATCTGGGACTGCTATATGTACTTGCAGTTATATGCATATTTGTATCATTGTATTATGCTGATTGGGTGGCTGGTCTTCCATTTGGGATCCTTCATCACTCCACTTCTGGGATGGACTTATAATGTATTTCGGCCATCGTATGACCCCTCTAACCTCACACATTAGGGGGCATCTGTTATAGCGGATTTCACCACTCTAGGTGAATCACACTTTATATGGCCTTCCCCTATCTCGCTGTAGACTCTTTAGACCCTATGGACCATATTTTATCCTTTGATGTTTCCTTGATCATCCCTAAAACTATATAAAAGATGATATACGTGGATTTTTACCCGATAACCGCGTACATACGTGGGTTTGACTCCTATAACCGTGTACATCAGGATGTGTGCAATATAGTCCAAATCCTTTTGGAGTTTTCCTTGACATGGATCCGACTCATTCGACTCCTGGCCTTCCATATGCCTTGAAATCGCTCAGATTTGACCCTTCATTATCCCTTGTGAAGCTATATAATGAACCCCTTGGTACATTGAAGGCATATAGAGAGATTGAAAGCAACAAAACTATAGTCCATTGTTGCCGGAATTTATACTTGAGTCTGCATCCCTTTGTCCCTTTGGAGCACTGTTGTGTTCTTCCCAAGCTTTCCTTGTGCTAGTGAGCTTGCTATCGTGAGATGGAGGATTGAGGTGGTGAAGGCCCAAGTGGGGGATTCAGTTTCTTTGGTTCACAGACGTGCCATCAGAGGTTGTATCTATCTTGTAATCTCTGATTTATATTAATAAGAACTATCTTTTCCTGTCCAATGATGTGTATTTGATTGAATATTGTATCCATTGGAATATGTCAAATGCTTTTACATTATTGATTATATATGCTAGAATAGATCTAACACCATGATATATAGTATGCTTGTATTGTTTACTTGTTGTTAAGGAAGTATTATATCAATTCAAGATGAAGATTGGAAATCTCAACAGGGATCTACTTCAACCGTCCGAAATAAGGTACGAGGTCTGATCCTTTAGTGTTAGACATTTTATTTCTATTGCATATTAAGAAAGATTGATTTATGGAGTCAAAGTTGTCTGTTGTGGTACCCCAAGCCATAGGAATTTCTCTCCGTAAAATATTTGAAAATTTTTCTTCGATGAGTGAAAATGATCATGGTTGATGAGAAAAAGAGGTATAGTCCAAAGAGTAACATCAGACACGTGTGCATGCATGTTGATTTTCATGTGAAATATACATTTATATTAAAAGTTATGATAAAAGGTCAATGAATGTTGTTTCATTCACCTAACTATTGTTTGATGCACACTTGGACAGATCTTTGGAAGGTTTGTATTAATCATTCAAACCATTCCATTCCTTTACCATCACATTATTCTTGTATTAATTTTACAACATCCTTGCATAACTATCTCACTGCAACTCTTGATTCTCCAACAGTATGAAGGAAGGGTTCTACCATTGCATCATATGTTATAGCTTTGTGGTCATGGAATTTCATTGTGAACCCATGGCTATTTAAACTAGACCCCTCATAACTTGTAATACCAACTTCAACCTGGTTTAATGAATACTTCATATCCTGGCAATACAGTTCCAACTTCTTCATTTGTTTCTCCATTTCTTCCATAGATGACCTTAATTACGTAACCTCTGTTAATGCATCGTATCTTCTTAAGATGACCTGTATTAGTTTCTGGTTTAAGCCTCCAATGTTAATATCCCAGTCATCCAATCCAATAATGTCTTTGGGTATTTACTAGGAAATCCAATAATGTCTTGTAGTCCTGTACTGTAGTTCTATACCGTAGTTTTTCCAATAATGAAACTTAAAAAATAATGGAGAAGTTTTTTCTTCTTACATGTGCCTGTCACAATTAGATACTGTGTTCATTTTCCAGGAATGAGGGTTACTTAGGTCCAGTAGAATACATTCATATGCAGACTACTACATACAAAAATACGGAGTGCAATTGATTTGCAAGAGGAAACCTCTAATAAAAGGAAAGGGGTTGTGGGTGTCTCATACTTCATGAATTTACTTTCCCCAAGATTTGTATCCACTGAGAGAAATCCAGAAGAAAACATTAGACAAGACCTATTATGATGCTTCCACAAGATCTGTGCTTGGTGCATCCATTTCTAGGATATCTTGTTAGAGGTGCACAAAGGTTTCCATCAGTGAAGAGGAAAGTTGAGAGCATGCTTCTTGTGGGTCATCTTAAGCATGAAATCAACTATCAAATTCCACCTGCCAAGATTTTGGAAGATTTGACTGTAGCTTCTTCTATGGGGTCATTCTACTACGAAATGGAAGAATTATTAGGAGACGGATGTCTGAAGTGGGTTGTTAGTACATGTTTGTTTCTCAAATATCCTCCGGGACAACTTATTTGCATGAGGCAAAAAATTGCGAGTAATGTTGTTATGTATCAATATGCTCTAGATAAAGGACTACAGGCCTATATTAAGGAATATTTCTTTGCTGCATCTAGATTGGATACTCTTTACTTAAACTAGCCTTGCACCTGGATGCTTTACTATTTAGTGTTGATGCAAGAGCATCTCACTCTCATCAAAATCTTGAAATTGTTAATCAGACATTAGGGTCTTTATATTTCCCAAGGGAGTGGATTCTCTTAAAGGAAATTAGCGTATATTTCCTGAGTTTGTAAATAGGTTTTAGGAAGCCTAAAACCATGCATAAATATATGGTCTTCATAGACGCTTGTGTAAATATCAAGAAAATAGTTAATGACAAATTGAATAGATAAGTATTGAGTTATTTGGTTCATTCGATATAGGGGTTGACTCTATTATTAGACATTTGTTACAATTTTATAACATTTAGTTTGGGAGTCTGTTGTGATGAGTTTGAATTTTATCTAATTTATATGTAATCCTACGGGTGTAGAGTAAGGAGAGAGGAGTGGCCAAGAAAGTGAATAATTGGGAAAATGTAGAGTGGATAAATGACCTAGAAGTTGTGTGATCAGGTCAGTGTAGAGATAGAAGCTCTCTGAATGTGAACTCATCTATAGAGGTTGGAGAAAGTAATGCATTTCTAATTTGCATGTGAATGCTACTCAGTAAAATCGTGATTTTAGTATGATGATCCTCCTTATTCCATAGTATTTTTGTTTATATCAAATGTAAATGAATATCTAATGAAAATTACGATCCTTGTATGTGGAAACAATGATTGTGTGTGAGTTTGAGTCATGATATATATGCAGGGGAACTAACCTTTATATATATCAAGTTATGTTCCCTTATGGTTTGGTACATAGCATTTAATGTTGATAACCTGAGGAAAAAGACATTAACTAGTGATTTGAATATCTAGTGTTCATATTTACTTGGAAATTAGATTGGGAAATTTTAGTGTGTGGAGTGATATCTAGAAACAAACACTATCCTTCTAGAGAGGAGAGTTTAAATTCTAGAGTTTGATTTCAAAGGGGAGGTTTGATTTCAAAGAGGAGACTTCATCCAATTTCCAATATTGTCAGATATCCATTAAATCCGACATATATTCTATACTACCGACAACTTCAATTCATTTGATATATGAATTTATCCATGTCTACATGGATCACAATATGAGTGCATATCATTTATCCAAGGAAGAATTGAATATGAAGGATGGACTCCTCTCCTTCTCATAACTTTTAGAAGGAGAAATCATTGAGGAGGGCATGATACAGTTAATTTAATAGCTTTTTTATTTATGTGGCATAGTATTTTTTGGTTATTTCAACTATGGGATGCATTTAGCATCTTTCTTGTTTTAGCTGGGGATATAGATTTTGTTTTCATCCCCTCAAGGGTGTGTTTTCTCCACCCTCGATGCCTCCTTGGATAAGATGTTTGGGATCCTTATGTTCTACACGTGGTATTTCTACTTCAGTCATCTTGGGATTGTGGGTTTCGTCCCTCCTCTTGGGAATTTTTTTGATACTTATGATCTCCACTCATGTCTGGAATGACTTATTGTCAGGACTATGTAAAAGTTACCTTTGATTCACTATTGAATATCAAGGAACACCTCTTTTCCTTCTAAAAAAAGTTACAAAATATTTTCAAATGATTTTATTAGATATATTGAGATCCATAAATTGAGTCTTTAATATTTTTGGGCGAGGAAACAAAATAAATTAAAAAAGGTACACCTAAGAATTTTGTAAAAAACATAGTTTGTATTTTGAGATAAATTCACTGAATCATTTTCTATGGAATGACTTGATATCTATATCGTGTTAAAGGACTATGTGATAAACTATTATACTAGAGAATTATTGATAATATTCAGGATAATGATACCACTATTATGTCATGCTTATAAGTATATCCAATTTTTTGCTGGTATTTTGCTATTATTTGCCAAAAACAATTCGTCCATGGTGCAGGTAGAAACAAACAGGTATTTATCATACATGTATTCCTACAACGAGGGGAGTTTGAGAATTATAGAGGAAAGTGAGACATCTAATAGCTATACAAGGGATAGATCAACTAGATGTCAGAAGATCAAAAGAAAATTCAATAAACGCATGTAATTTTTTCTCAGAGGAAAAGGGTCATGTTCCTATGATGATGAGACAATAGGAGACAACGAGGTGCCCTTAAGGTACAAACAACTAGTGAAACAATGGGTACCTAAGGATCTTCCTCAATTCAACAATGATTTTTGTGTGAATGAGAGGATATATAGATTTTCATCATCATCATTACATGGATTGGGGTTATTTTGCATGGATGGCATAAAGGTCGGATACTACAGATGTACATAATTGATGGAGTATGTTGGACCCTCTTACAACTACAATGATTGGATGTGCCTGGTCTAATATACACGAAGTATGCATATATATGGGTTGTCAACAAATTATTTACAAATGAAATACAAAAATAAAAATAAAGGAGCAACGTTGTACATTGACGAAAGACCAAAAATAACTGGGAATATTGCGTGGTTTATAAATAGTACACAAACATAGTCTACACTTAAGCAATCCAACTGCATATTTGAGGTGCATGAAGGAAACCATGTCTTTGTATGTGCCATTAAATCATTAGCTGCTGAGGAAGAGATGCTTATTAATTACAATTTGAATTGAGTAGATACAAACACGGTTAGTATGGATGTGGTACATCCAAAACTTTACCCAACCTTTTATTATTTATTTTAAATCTTTAGGATTATTTGTTAGTAGATAATTATAATTTTTATTAAATGTCCTATGTTGACTTCGCAGGGAGGTGATGGGGGGCGCATCACCCCAGCGGTAGGTGAGAGGATTACACAATCCGTGAGGAAAAATGTATACATCAAAATGTTATGTTATTAAATTGTTTTAGTGAGTATTTTGGTTTCGTTAGGTAATTTTCAGTATTTTTTTATGTAGGTTTTTGTCAAGGGCACCTCCCTCATAGTAGATGTTACTATACCTGCCTCAAGGAGGCAGGTATACATTGATATTTCCATTGTAAAAATTTAATATGTACAAACATATCTGTTGTTATGTTTTTTCAATAGTATATTCAGTTTGTTTATATAATTTTATCTATTTTTCGTGTAGAGTGTTGATCGAGGAAGCCACCCGACAATTGATCGGACAACTGCAGCCTCGGGGAAACAGGTAAACATGAATGTAAACATTTTAAATACTTTAAAATTGTACACATGTATAATGTGCAGCATAATGTTTTTATTTTGTTATGTATTTTTTTGTTTTTCTGTTTGCGGTCATTATGATAATGTTGTCTACTTTTTTTGCAGGTGGATGATCAGGAAAAGTCCCCATCTGTTGATCAGACGACTACAGGCCTGAGGCAACATGTAAACCTGAATGTAATTATACATTTTAAATAATTCAAAACATAAAAAATATAAAACATGTAGCATAATGTTTATTTTGTTATGTATTTTTTCATTTTTACGATTACGTTCATTATGATAATGTTCTATACTTTTTTTGTGTTGATGTATTTGTAACTTCAGAATGTATTCACTTGTATATACTATATTGTACCCCGATGTTCCTATCGGGAGAATAATTTGTATTTCATTGTACCTCCTGTTCCTATCGAGAGAGTCATTAATATAATAAATTCATGTAAATTCAATGAGGTTAACCCTCCGTTGTAAGTCGGGGCAATAGTCCCCACAATTGAGTTGAGGTTAACCCTCCTTATTGATTAGGGGGGAAAAGTACCCATAGTTGAGGGGCACTAGGGTTATTAGACTCTCATAGAGAAGTTGTCCCTAGTAAGTAATTGTCAAGTCATAAACTAGTATAAATAGAGAGTGAGTCTCTCTATTTGTCACACACACTCACCCAGTTATAGTGCATAGGTGAGAGAGAATAATCTCGCTCAAGTGAGAGAGAGAACACCTGATGGAGATCATATTTTTGTCTTTGGGTTTTACTGCTGCCATTGGTGCTCATTCTATCTCTGAGGATGCTGTGGGTTTTTCTCCTTTATGGTTTCCCCAAGGAAAATCTTTGTGTCTATTGTCTCTTGTGATTAATTGTTGTGCATGTTATTCTCTCAGATAAGATCCTAAGATCATATTGCTTAAATGATAGAAATATAACATGGTATCAGAGCTAAACTGAGAAGAAGACATTATGCAGCTGTAGAAGATAGGGATTATTAATTTTTGGGTCTCTTTCCACAATCCATCAGAAAAAGGAGGCTAGCCTAACTCTCCATTAAAGGGCACATATTTATGTCAAAGTAGAATTTGATTCCAGTCATTTTTAGTTTTTGTTGCAGGAAATTAGGGCTTTTTACAGAAGAGGAATTTTTGAGTGAACATAGAAAAGGATTTATCTCCTCATCAAAATCAAAGTTTAGAGACCAAGTTTGAAGTTTTTGGTTGAGTAAAACTCCAGGAAAGTCAAACCCTAATTTGACCCCGGGGCTAAAAAACCCTAAAATACTAAAACTGGTAGTTTTGGTACATTCGTTATATCTTGATATTGGAGAAGGCTCAGAAGCTAGAATTTTCACAGGCCAAAGAAACATTAATTTTGAACACTGTGTAAACATTTCAGCCTCATACGTGCTATATTCTGGTATATATGATTCCTCCAAATCAGGGTTCCAACCTCTTCCAGGATTAATCCCTAAACAAGAAACCTAGGGAGAATTGCTATATCTCAGGCTACAAAGGTCCAAATTAAATTTCACAATATGTTCTATATAGGAAGTGAAATGTACTTTCAGTGGTAATATTTTCAGACCCTGATGATGAAACAATGACAAGTGGAATTTCGTACAAGTGCGCTATGCTGAACAGTTATGAAAGACGTCACCTTGGAAAAAATCTCATAAGTCCCAATTGGGGAAACCAATTCTGGTCAAAATTTTGGTGTTGGAAAGAGGGATGACGATGCTACCTTAGTACGAAATTGTAGATAGAGAGGAGTAGTAATTTTAGAGACACCGTAGAAACACTATCAAGCATTTATGCAGGGAAAATTGGAAAACTAGGGCTTCCTGTTCTGGGAGGTTCCCTCCACTATTTTTAGAAAAGGAGTACATTGGACAGCTCACCTTAAAGAGGCCTATGTTTCTATCCAATAATATATGAAATATTCCAAGTTTTGAAAATTAGGATTTCTCTAACAAACCCTAGATTAGCCAGATCCGAAACCAGGACGGACACCTCAAATAGGTAAGATCTAATCTTTTGCTATTTACATTTGAGGTTCTAATTTCAAAATGACCTATCACACCAGCTTGATGAAAATCTTGGTGAAGATGAAAAGTTTTGAGCATGGAATTATAGGATTTCACTGGTTCTTGAAGAAAATGAATTGGACACCTACATAAGTGGAGAGGTTCTAGTTCCAGAGGGAGATGAGGCTAAAACCACCTAAAGAGATGTTTGATTCCTTGAGCAAGCTATACAATAAAGGGTCTCTCAAATTAAAGAAAAAATTGAAGCAGTGGATGAAGAAGTAGAGAATGTAGAAATTGTGATAACCACTTTGAATGGCCTCCTAGGATGATGGGACTCATTCATTAAAGGAATGTGTGATAGAAGGAAGTTACTACCTTCAATAGACTCTAGGAAGAGCACACAAAAGATGGAGCTCAACTCATAATAAGAGAAAAGAAGATGGGAGCAACTGAATATCTAGCTCTCACGATTCAAAGAAGATCCCTCAAGCGATGAGGAATATGAAGGACTCAATTCTTGAAGACTCCTCTTATCCATATTAAGAATTTGGATAAGAAATTATGATGTCATGAATTAAGAATATGATGAATCGGAAGGATCAAGAAGAAGTCTACCCATGAAACAAATAAATATAAGTATTCGATTTTCATTTCATGATATTGTTTTGTTATGCATTTATTTATATTCAGTTGATGTGCTATGCATAATAGAATGTTTGCATTAATGAAAATATACTACTAATATTCATGTGATGGGTAAGTAGCTCATGGTGCTATACAAATCTCCATTGCTACTTATCTAGAATGAAACCTCTTTGCTGACATATTGGATTAGTGCACAATCTCAATGATGTCATGGTAGAGATGGAAGGAATGTAGAAAGTTTCCGTGAGATATGGATGAATGTTGTATTGGCTAAAATAGTTGCATCATTATGTCTTTATGCATAAGAATTTACCATTATGAATATGAATTATGAAATGTTTCTAATCATACAATTGGTACATTTGGCTTGTAGGAAAGATCGCCTACAATCGCCTACGAGAAAACAAGGATGAGACTTGTTTCGAAGAACAAGTGACGTCAGTTCAAGATTCACTCTAATAATCCAAAATGAATAATGATGATTAGAATGTGATGCCTAAGACCTGAAGGGAGGTCTGTAATTTATTTTGTATGGATCTACAAGTTTCAGCATGCAATAGATGGAAAAATTGTGAGATACAACGCAATATTCGTAGCACGAGGCTTCTCACGAAAAGAAGGAATAGACTACGAAGATCCATTTGTAGCCACTCGAAGTTAAGAATCATGACAGGAAGACTCATGTGTGCAAATTAAAGAAGGCCTTGTATGAGCTTAGAAGATGCCCATGGGATAACATATACATGAGGATCTTTAAGACCACCTA
The DNA here is from genome assembly GCA_001517045.1 of Pseudotsuga menziesii. Lineage (NCBI taxonomy): Eukaryota > Viridiplantae > Streptophyta > Pinopsida > Pinales > Pinaceae > Pseudotsuga > Pseudotsuga menziesii. The sequence continues at coordinate 359,365 of LPNX010543295.1, read as the reverse complement.
GAGTGATGAAGATCTTAACATTTGCTACAAGGTTGAAGATGAAGGCCTCTAGAGGATGACAAGCTCACAGATGGGTGCGAGAAGAATGTTTTCAATATATAGGATCTTATTATCCAGTGACCTTAGATGGATACATAGAATATTACTAGTAGAGGAAGCCACTTGTCACTCTAGTACATAATGTTTCAATTCATAGAGTACGAAAGGTAGAGGGAGAATGATGCTCCACTTCAGAGGGAGTGACTGTATAAGATCCTAAGATTCGAGATGAAGGACTTGGATATGATGCACTAATTTCTAGGCATGGAGGTGTGGCAGAATGTGGATGGAATCTCCCTGGGACAAGGGAAGTATGCATTAGAGATCCTAAAGAGGTTCGGGATGATGGACTGCAAGGCCATGGCTACACCTATGGAATCAAACCTGAAGCTATTGAGTGATGCTTTGTCAGAGTCATTTGATGCAATGATGTATCATCAGATGATTGGGTCATTGATGTACCTAAAAAATATGAGACCATATATTTTCTCTACTATGAACACATTGAGCCAGTTCCTAATGGATCTGAGACATGTTCACCTAATGGTTACAAAGCATGCAGTGAGGTACCTAAAGGGTACAATTGATTATGGTCTCAAGTATGAGGAGAATTAGAAGACTAACCTAGAGGGTTATGTGGATTTGGATTGGATGGCAGTGCCATTGATAGGAAGAGAAATTCGGGGTACTGCTTCAATATGGGATTAGGTGCGACCTCTTGGTTTAGGAGGAAACAATCCTATGTGGTGCTGAGTACATTTGAGGAAAAAATATGTTTCCACTTTCTTGACTACTTGGGAGAGAAGAGAAGTGAAGCTCTAGTTTGTGATCTAGATCGAGATCTCTCGAAAGAGGGAGTTCTAGCATAGCCGATGAGACAGGTTGCCTGAACATAAAATATTGGCAAAGCTTGTAGGTTGCTTAGATGTAAATGTTCCTTTAGGTTGTCCTCGGATGTAATCGGTCCTAGCGAAGCTCGCAAGTTATCCTTGGACGTAGTCAGCCCTGATATGATTCTATGCTAGAAGTGGCCAAAGTGAAGTTTGAGTACTTCAGGGAGAAGCTTGGTGTTCTCTGGATAGAGGTTCCTTCGAAGGGGAAGTGATGAGTCCATGAGCCTTTCTGACATGGTGACAGGAAAGTCCTCCCATGGTCAGATGTAAGTGTTGAGCCCTTCTGACATGGTGGTAGGATTGGTTCCTCCCATGGTCATATGTAAGTGTAGGTCCTTTCTCTAAATGATAGATGGTGTTTCTTATGATGTCAGTAGATGTAATTGCTAGGCCTTTCTCTCAATGATAGATGGTGTGCTCTATCATGCCAGTAGATGTAAGTGATGGGCCTTTCTGACTAGGTCAGATATAAGTTTTAGGCCTTCCTGACTGGTTCATATGTAAGTGTTAGGCCTTTCCTTGGATGGTAGATACCATGACGGAGGATGTAAGTGCTGGGCCTTTCCTCGGATGGTGAATGGTGTGTCCTACCATGCCGGAGGATGTAATTGCTGGGCCTTTTTGACTGGGTCAGATATAAGTGCTGAGCCTTTCTGACTGGGTCAGATGTAAGTTCTAGGCCTTTCCTGGGATGGTAGATGGTGTGTCCTACCATGCCGGAGGATGTAAATGCTAGGCCTTTTTGACTAGGCAAAATGTAAGTGATGGGCCTCCCATGGTCAGATATAAGTGTTGGGAAGGCCTTTCTGACATGGATGCTTGATGTGTTCCTCCCATAGTCAGATATAAGTGTTGAAGAAGATGAATACCTACATGGAGGATAGGCCTACAACCATCATGAAAAAGGGCTGGCTCCATAGAACTTCCTCTGACGAGTAGAATTGAGAGATAACACCATTTGATCGAGGTAGCAGAAGCATTGATGATGATGATCTAGTAATGATCCATCTTTGATGATGATACAGAGAAGAAGACTTGTGCTGATGAATTGTGTCAAGAGAATACCTTCCTAGTTAAGAGGGAGTGTTGATGTATTTTTAACTTCAGAATGTATTCACTTGTATATCTTATACTGTACCCCGATGTTCCTATCGGGAGAATCATTTGTATTTCATTTTAACCCAATGTTCCTATCAGGAGAGTCATTAATATAATAAATTCATGTAAATTCAATGAGGTTAACCCTCCATTGTAAGTTGGGGCAATAGTCCCCACAATTGAGTTGAGGTTAACCCTCCTTGTTGATCAGGGGGGAAAAGTCCCCACAGTTGAGGGGCACTAGGGTTATTAGACTGTCATAGAGAATTCGACCTTGGTAAGTAATTGTTAAGTCAGAAACTAGTATAAATAGAGAGTGAGCCTCTCTATTTATCACACACACTCACCTAGCTATAGCGCATAGGTGAGAGAGAAGAAGCCTGCTCAAGTGAGAGAGATAACAACTATTGGAGATCATATTTTTGTCTTTGGATTTTACTGCTGACATTGGCACTCATTCTATCTCTGAAGAATTTGTGGGGTTTTCTCCTTTATGGTTTCCCCAAGGAAAATCTTTGTGTTTATTGTCTCTTGTGATTGATTACTATGCATGTTATTCTCTTAGATAAGATCCTAAGATTGTATTGCTGAAATGATAAAAATATAACATTTTGCAGGTGGATGATCGAGGAAAGTCCCCAATTGTTGATCAGACCACACCATCATCTAGGCATCAGGTAAGCCTAGATGTAATTCTAGGAATCTATCATGATAAACAATTTTTGTTAATATAATTTTTTGCGCAGATTGTTTCTTCAACAACTAAGCAATGTTTTATATGTTTCTGTTGCAGACAAATGATTCGGTTTATGAAACAACAACTCAATAGTATTTAAAATTTGATTCCTACCAGTTGTTGAATGATGTTGACATTGGTTCTTCTATAGACCCGTTGAAGGTGCTACAAAAGACCTTGAAAAAACAACATGAGGAGATGATTCGTCTGGCATTGACAATTCCACAGACAGATGAGATCAAAGAAAAGGTTCAATTGTTGATCCAGAGATGTTAGGCCTTGAAAGTAAGTTACATAATCATAATGTAAATTCAGTTAGAACTTTATAATTTTTAAATTTATATGATAGTGAAATTATAATACAATGGTTTGTATTTACAAGAAATTCTACAACCACACACTGGTGGTGAAGGAGGTGTTGGTTCCAGTGACCAAAAAAATCCACATACACCACATGTTGCACTATTTTTTTCCACTGAATAGTCGACAACACGCTGTATGACACCCCTGAGGCCAGCAAAGGGTGCAACCGATACTGGCTGACACACAACAGATGGTGTAGATGAAATGGTGGAGGCAGGGTTTGATACTAATGCTGATGCTAAAGCAACATTTCCTGGATATTCTCTTGTCACTAGCACAGGTTCAACGGTGACAACATTTTTGGGGAATGATGAACTCATTCCAATAAAGATAGAGAAGATTCTGGGTAATTATAGATTATTCAATTTAGTTTTTATAATTTGTTTCTAATATGCCAATAATTTTTTTTAAGGTTGACTAATGATGCCATGATTGTTTTTCAGGAAATGATATATTTTATAAAAATATAAATGATTTGGCCTTGGAGATATTTGGACCTAGCATCTGCACAAGGTGGGACAAACAACCAAAAGATTTAAAGGGTGAGCTGAATAATCAGTTGGTTGGTCTGTTTGGAAAAGATACCTCTGATACATCGAAGGTTCTAAAGAAGGATGGAAAACATATGAATATTGTCTAAGACCAATATAGGGTTCACCTAGAAAATAACCCTAGGTATGAGCACCCTCCAATCATTCCATCAAGGGAGTGGAAAGCCCTAGTGGAAGATGAAAAAGAGAAGGGTCTGAGAAAGGCAGGAAAAATACCACCAGGAAAAGGGAGGTATGCAATACATTCCACAATGTAAAGGTAAGCCTTATTATTATTAATTATTATATCGAATTTGGAACATCGACTAACGTAATTCAACACTTGATTAGGCTATTAGACACATCAAAGGCCACCAAGGAAATATTGAAAAAAATTGTTCAAAACAAGCTTGGGCCTAGTGGTTATTCAAATTTGGTGCCATAATTTGTAAGTATCGAAAACCCGATACTACATCCAAATAATATATAGACTTTTTATTATTATTTAGGCACAAAATGTAAAATTAATGACGTTATGCAAATATGCAGGCCAAACGATTCAAAGAAGTGCTCACTCAGGAAGACTTGAAGCTTGGATTCCAACACGGCTTTGAATTTGTTGTTGAATGCAAAAAATGCTTATCTGGCATACACGATCTTTTGGTGATCAATCTAGTGCATAGGTATATAAAAACTATATAGTTTAATGAAAATTTACTAATTCTCATGCAGTTTATTTGTTATAAAAAACTAACAGAAACTATTTATTAAGTTTTTAACAAGAAAGTAATGAACCTGTTAATGTTGAGGATGTACACAAACCAGTCGAAGATCATGCTTCGACTCCTGGTAATGAATCTATTAATATGGTATTGTTTTGTATAGATAATTTTAGATGATGAACGTTAATTGTAATTCTCCACAATTCAACTGAAGAGCATGTAGATGCAGGTAACACTAAACAGGTTGATCCTGGACATGATAATTATGAACATGATGTTCCCACGCCAGGTAAAACAACACCTTTGTAATGTTATTTTAAATGAATTACTTGTAATTATAAAAACAAAAATAAATTAATGAAACATTTTCACGTTATTGCAGCAATTATGAGCCCCTTGCCTCAAGTTCAACTTGGCGATCAATCTACTAGGGAGACCGATCAACAAATTTTGGAAGATGTTCTTCTTGATAATTACATAAAGAGAAGAAAAGTAAAAAATAAGCGACTGAAGAAATTTTGAGTAATTATTTTTTATAACACAATATATTCCATGGTTTTTTCCGCTATTTAATGAATAAATGGTTAAATGAATGGTTTACTGAATAGTTTTGTCGGCTATTGACTAAATGAATGGTTTAATGAATGTTTTTTTCAGCTATTGAATGATTTAATGAATGTTTTAATAAAATCTTTTTCCAGATATTGAATGAATTAATTTGCACTAAATTTTTATTTGCAAGTGGATGCATTGGGTTTGGGAATTGAGAGTAATGTGAGGAGGGGGGAGGGGCCATATTAGCTTCCACCTTCACGTGGTTGGTCCTGGCTAGTAGAGAATATTAAATTATTCTTGAAACAGAGAGGAGTTCAATGAATGGTAAGGAAGTATACATTAAAAAAAAATTATTTCTATAATTGTAGTGTTTAAATTTTACTATTGCTATTTGACTCATCCATTGGAACTTGTTACATATAGCGTTTGATTTTTTTTTCATAGTTCAGAGGTAAAAAATGACGTTTTGATGTGATCAATGGCCTGATATACATAGTGTTGTGGTTCTCCATGTTTCCTTAGGTAATCTCTTATTACCAATTACTTTACTTGAATAGTATTGTAATTTACAGTGTTAAATTAAAACATGTTCATTAAAATTGTTCTTTCTAATCAATGAGACAAACTACTGAAACTGTAGTTATTTATATTTGTTTTGTTATTTTCATAAACAGGAAAATATTTATTTGATGGGTCCTAACATGAAATTATTGTAACAGGAAAATAGTTGTAGTATGTTGAATGATGTTTTGAAAGGTAAATAAAAATAAGACAGTGCGAAGCTCCACAAATCAAGGTAAGTTGTAACAAAAAATATATATAAATTGTATCGGCAACATATTCCCAATTCTCATACATATTTTTCTTTAGTTAATTTGGTATTCCATACTTGCTCAATTTCTACCATTCTTTGTTCCCTATAATTTTAACTTGCTTGAATTGCTAATGGAATATATAAAATATGCATAGAAATTATCAAATATGCTTAGAAGTCCAAAAACATGGACAACATGTTTTGTTGCCTAAAAATGTTAGGTTACTTGTTGTTGGGTTTGAATGGTTTTATTTGTAATAGAATCGTTGTCAAAATAATAGATACATTTTTCACATCTTATTAGATTGCAGATACAAAACTAGGGTTTCCCAGAATCTTTATATATGGTCAGAAGTGATCATATCAAAGAGATGTGAATTTTACTTGATCTATATAGCAAGAGGATGTAAAGTCACTTTATGGATTTGTTTATTTTTCTTCATCCACGTAATCACCAACATGGAATCTCCACAAACCTGAAGTCAATGAAGACCTTTCACAAGTGATAGATATCTTCTCACAGCAAAACCTCTCTCTTGGTCACTAGGGATAGAGTTCTTGGTTCATTCACTATTTTTTTTATAATCATGCTTGGTTCACTTTTTGAAACACTCATAGTCCTAGAAATATACTCATGGTCCACCCATATCCATTCATCTATGTCCTAAATTTGGGAATAGAATATAAAAGTATTAAAACTTGGGCCAAGACACATTCTATAGATCCCTCAAAGGAAATGAAACACAATGAGAAAATACTTAAACAATACTAAAATGAAGAACTAGGGATTTTGGGGAATCAAGAAACAAAACAAGTAGCAATTACAACTTGATTAGATCATACAATCCAAAGGAGGAGTTTAAATCCAAGAAACCTACAACTTAAGGAAAGTAGTAAGAACATTAGTTTTTTCATAGTTGATCCAAATTTAGATTAATATGGAACCATATCTCAAAATGTTCCCTTCTAAATGGAAAAAAAAGAAAAAAAAATATTCAGTAACAAAGAATGTTTCATATAACCCTCATTAAGCCATTCTTTTTGCATAAAGGGTAGCAAACATTTAATTTTCCAAGTATTGGCCTTAGATTTGGCCATATTGGTTGTTTTCCTAACCAAACATATTGAACCAAGTATTTTGAGGTAAAAAACTTGGTGTCACATAATTTACATTAAATGACATATCCCCCATACTAGGTTATAAAGAGCCTCATTGCTCTATGCAATCCTGTCCTGGGGTTTGAATCCTCAAAACCCTAATTCTTCCACTCTTACATCATCATAAGCATCAATAATTCCATGTAGCATCAAGAATACAATAACTCTATGATATTTTCCTAGCCTTACATACCATAAAAATAAAGATCCAAAAACATACAAGGTGTTAGATCTACTATCCATGTCTTCTACTAGGGTAGAAACCTTAGTGTTACAACAAGATACATAATGACCATCATCGGAAATGGTGTATTCTTCTGTATGGTTTGCATGTATAAAACCAACCTTATTCATCACAAAAAAACCTAACATCACATGCAACACCTCGGTTTTGACCCCGTTTGCATTAAATGTATATGATGTATATATATTGTAATTAATTGTGGTGTGGAGCTAAATGCAAAATCCCCACCATCAATTTACCATTTAATGTTCCGGCGATTAAAATCGTTGCCAATGGTATATCATGCTATCCGACACATATTAATTCTGGCATCATGTAATTATGCATTTTAATTAAAATGAACCCCAACCAGCTATGTCAATGCAACCATAATGAAAAGGGAATGATTTTTTCCTAAGGTTAGGGAGGGAAATTATTAAACCCTTGGGAGCCATTTGGAAAAATCCAAGTGTCAATTGACAAACCCTTTTAGCTATCGCCCACCTTTTTGTCTTACTCACCTTCCCTTGTCTCAATCAGTCAACTACAACATTAAAACCTCTGATGTTAGTTGGGTAGTTATTGTTGGGCAGTGGTGTGTGGCAGGACTGTCAGTCCTTGCCCACACGCACACTCCAACAGTAGATGCATTCACCCTCATGTGGGAAGGAAGAGAGGGGATGACCCCATTCTTCCATTCTTTCCCATCCTGACACAGATATAGTCGTTTCTCTCCTCACACGCATGTTTGGGATTTTCCCTCACGCAGTCACTCAGTTTTCACGGGTGCATGCAGCGACTGGTTCAGTCTTTGTTTTCCAATTCTGGGCTGTGTGTGTGCATTTCCCTTATTGGATTTATGGTTCTATTTATATGTTCCCATGTCCATCCTGAGAGTCTGATCTCCTCTTCCAATTTTGGGTTGTGTATTTCCCATTGCTTTAGTGGTGAGATCGGGGATGTTGTTTTCCCTAGGTTTGTGGGTTGATACTGAGTTGTTTTGCCACGTTAGGGCCAAGAACAACTCTGAAATATCTTTGCTTAGTCTAAGCTGCGTTCACCATTTTTGATTGCCATCATGTTTCCCTTTTTCTTTCACAGAGCTGTAAATTGCTTGACCTTGTTGTGTGTATGAAGTGGTTGGTCTTTGGACTGTATTGGAGTGGGAATGAAGGTTTGGTATGCTTGATAAACCTAGTGTGTTTGGGAACCTCATAGACAGAGATAGAGGGTCATATTTCTTCTCCACAACCCTTGAATAGAATTGGAAGGGAAGTCAGGGCCTGAGGGACTATGTATTAGAGAAGGGACTGATTACTTGTGTTGGGTGTGTGTGGGTGTCTTAGAAGTCATGGTAGTTCTAGTGTAGGTGTCCTTAGCTCTTCAGTGAGCCCACCAACTTAGTATTCATCTTTTCCCATCTCCCTGATGGCCTAATAAACCCAACTATGTTGGCTTGACTGATTTGTGTATATTTATCTATGTGTGAACTTAATTCCTTATTCCTTGGGGAATCATGCCCAGCTTAGGGGTGGCAGTGTTGCTGAGATATTAAGGAGCACACTGGCCTATTGTTGGGTGGAACGTTGCAGTGACATAGCTAGTTGCAGGATGAATTCTTCATAAGATAAGTATTCTTGACTATCTCATCTCTGCAAATTGTATTTTGCTGTTTAATGAAAATGATGAACATGTTGAATGCTTGAATGTATGGTTTTTATTCCGTTGTATGGTAACAATGTATGCAGGTTTTACTTCAAAGCATTTCAATTTTTATGTGTGTATGTTCATGGGGCTAGTTTCCCAGATAGATATTGGTATGGTAGCTTCCTCTTCGTCGGTCAGAGGGTCGGGTATGTTACATCACAAAAGAGAAAGCTCTCCAAGAACATCTAAGACATTTATCATCCCTTGTCTTCTCCTAAGGTTTCCACATGAACCCTAAGTCTCCAAGACAAGTACCATGAAGGGTACAAATGATGAATGAATATGAGATAAGGATATCAAATGTATGCCAATAAGTTTCATGTATTTTAGGAACACTTTTCTAAAGCTAAACCATATTTTAAATCCCTTTAATTATTGTATATTTACAATATTAAGTATGCCTTATTATCTTTAAGGTGTTTGCCAAATCACTCAACAATTTCAACTCTTAATATGTGGAATTAATATGAACAATAAGTTTTTAAAATTACTTACTCAATAAGGCAATGAAAGATGAAAATCAAATATGCAATTACATTGGTATTGGATAGATGAAAAATTCATATATGAGTTTTTAATAATTAAGTACATGTACATGCCACAAAGTTTTCACAAAGATGGTACAATTTTTCAACCTCTCCAAAAATCTCGCTAGGGAAATCATGAAAACCCTACTCACCACCAAATATCTCCAACTAGAAAGAATAAACATTAGCAAGTCCTCCTTGGATTCAACAACAATATTGTGTCGCACAAACTCTCCACATTAGCATGGTTGTCTTCATGGTTTTCACACCCTAGCCATGTTAAATTGTATACATATGCAGAAAGAAAAATCTAGTGTTCGCCTCCAAGTATACTTTCCTATCTTAGGGTTTGAATCCTGAAACCCTAATTCTTCCACTCTTACATCATCATAAGCATCAATACTTCCATGTAGCATTGATAATACAAGAACTCTATGATATTTTCCTAGCCTTACATACCATAAGAATAAAGATCGAAAAAACATACAAGGTGTTAAATATACTCTCCATGTCTTCTACTAGGGTAGAAACCTTAGTGTTACAACAAGAGACATAATAACCATCATCATCAATGGTGTATTCTTCTCTAGAGTTTACATGTATAACACAAACCTTAGTCATCACAATAAAAATCCTAACATCACAAATGAGCAAGCTCTCTAAGAACATCTAAGACGTTTATCATCCCTTTTCTTCTCCTAAGGTTTCCACATGAACCCTAAGTATCCAAGGAAAGCACCATGAAGGGTACAAATGATGAATGAATATGAGATATTTCTCCTCCCTTATATATGCAAGTAGGTGAGGGAGGATAACATAAAATAAGGAAAAGTTTTCCTATATGCAACCAACATGGATAACCCACATGGAGCACTCTACAATCCAAGGATGTGCATGTCAAACTAGGGTTTTGTCCAACCCCAAAAGTGATATTCACTCTAATTCAAGATATTTGGATCAATTACCCTTCTCCAATATGGTTTGGTCTCTAATAGGGTGTTAGTCCTACATTCTCTCTTCCATTGTGTCTTGGTTTCCAAGTTCCCTTGTGTAAGTTGTTTCTCTAATTGTGTGTCCAATGCCCTCGCATATACCCAATGCTACTCTGATATGTACCAATGTGGTAAGTAATCTCCCATTGTCCTCCTCAATATATGTGCTTGGGTCCATCACCAACCTCCTTCAAGTATGCCATACTTTTATGGAAATTTAAGGTCATTTCTTGCACACAATCTTCTGGTGGCATTTTTTGGATGATGTTGGTGAAATGTTTTACAAGTAAAATGTGATGTCATGGTGATATTTTGTGGCCAAAATATGAAATAAAAAAACATACAAAATTGAAATTACTTGCATTGGAAAGATGCACATTATGGAGAAATAAGCATGAATTGACATGGGCATGTTTTCCTAGGACACGGAGGTATGTTTAACAAAGGCCATTTTACCCATAGGAGGAACATTTCTTAGTGGCAATTCACGCTAACTTGTATCAATTTGGGAATTCTAACTTTTAATGTGATTTTGAAATTTCACTTCTTGCCAAAGTTTTCCCATATTCAATTCTTATGAATATTCAACATTCAGATGATGTTGAATATAAATTATAGTAGAAAACTATGGATGATATTTCAATTTACATCAACCCCGATCCACTAGGAATTGCAAGAGTAAGGATATCAACTATATGCCAACAAGTTTCAGCTATTTTAGGCACACTTTTCTAAATATAAACCATATTTGAAATCAATTTAATTATTGTATATTTACAATATTAAGGATGCCTTATTATCTTTAAGGTGTTTTTCAAATCACTCAATAATTTCAACCATTAATATGACAAATTAGCATGAACAATAAGTTTTGAAAATTACTTACACAAGAAGACAATGAAAGATGAAAATCAAATATGCAATTAAATTGGTATTGGATAGATGAAAACTTCATATATGTGTTTTTCATAATTAAGTACATGTACATGCCACAACTTTATCACAAATATGGTACAATTTTTCAACCTCTCCAAAACCCTCACTAGGGAAATCATGAAAACCCAGCCACCACCAAAAATATCCAACTAGCAAGCACCAACATTAGCAATTCCTCCTTGGTTTCAAAAATAGTATTGTGTCACACAAACTCTCCACATTAGCATGGTTGTCTTCCTCAGGGTTTTCACACCCTAGACATGTTAAATCGTATACGTATGTGGAAAGAAAAATATAGTGTTGGCCTCCAAATATACTTTCATGTCCTAGGTTTTGAATCCTCGAACCCTAATTATTCCACTCTTACATCATCATAAGCATCAAGAATACAAGAAATCTATGATATTTTCCTATCCTTACATACCATAAGAATAAAGATCCAAAAACATACAAGGTGTTAAATCTACTCTCCATGCCTTCTACTAGGATATAAACCTTAGTGTTACAACAATAGACATAATAACCATCATTGACTATGGTGTATTCTTCTCTAGGGTTTACATGTATAACACAAAGCTTAGTCCTCATAAAAAAAATCCTAACATCACACATGAGCAAGCTGTCCAAGAACAGCTAAGGCGTTTATCATCCCTTGTCTTCTCCCAAGGTTTCCACATGAACCCTAAATCTCCAAGACAAGTACCATGAAGGGTACAAATGATGAATGAATATGAGAAATTTCTCCTCCCTTATATATGCAAGTAGGTGAGGGAGTATGACATAAAGTAAGGACAATTTTCCCTACAAGTAGAAAACATGGAGAACCCACATGGAGCACTCTACAATCCAAGGATGTGCATGTCAAAATAGGGTTTTGTCCAACCCCGAAAGTGAGATTCTCTCCAAGTCAAGATCTCAGGATCAATTACCCTCCTCTAAGATAGTTTGGTCTCCATTAGCGTGTTATTCCTACACTCCCTCTTCCATTGTGTCTTGGTGTCCAATTTCCCTTATGTAAGTCATTGCTCTAATTATGTGTCCAATACCCTCTCATATACCCAATGCTACTCTGATATGTACCAATGTAGTCAGTAAGCTCCCATTCTCCTCCTCAATATATGTGCTTGGTTCCATCATGGAAATCCATGAAGTATGCTTCTTATCTCGAGAATTCTCAAGTTTCCAACATCCAAGCTACATCTCACATGGTTTCAATCTCTAAGGGTTAAGTCCCCTTCTTCAAGTACACAATCTTCTTCCTCCTACGTAGGCACCTCCATTGATTGAGAAACCAACTTCCCCATTGTATGCACCTAATGGGTTGGTCAATATTTTTATCCAAATAACAACCTTGCAAGTAAGGGTTCTCTTCCAGAACTCTAACCATGGTCAAGAATCTACCCAAACTAAGCCATCGATGTGTCCATAAAGCATCATCAAAGGGATAGGAGACAACACTCTCCTAGAAAGGTAAAAACACTTTTGGAGTAATCTAAATGCTAACAAACTCATGTAGTTTGTAGATGGATAAATTCAGCCATGGAGAGAATGATTTTTTAGGTGGTATTGTAGAATTTATACAAAACATAATGATTTGATTTTTTTATCCATGAGAGAACAATTTTTTTGGCATAAGCAAGAGTTTTCAAATAGGTGGTTTTGAGATTATGGTCTTAGGCATAGATCCTTTTTTTTGGAAATACAAACACAAATGGCATGTATGTAAAATAAATGCTGATTTTTTATTAAAAATATATTCATTTTATTTAGCAAATTAATTTTACTAAAAATATGGCCAAATATAATGCCAAATATAAGGAGATACTTCACTAGATGATACCTTCAACTCATGCTTTCTTAGAGAAGGATAACAACTATTTTGATTGAGATTATCATATAAGACAAGGACTATCTTAGGTTATCACAAATAGAAATAACAACTTTAAAAATTTTTAGCCCCAATTCCAGAGGGATGAAAAAAATATACAGAGAAGAACAAAATACATATCCATACTCCAAGGCCACAACACTTTCTTGGAGATCAGAACTCTGCTTAAAAGATGTTTTTGATTATCAAGATGGATATTGACTAGTTACAGTCCGATAAGCTCCAAACACATAGGTTAAGGAGAATATCTAATAGCTTTTGATCATAACAAATCCAATTTACTAAGAAATAGTCGTAGTAGTTTCATCAATAGAGAAAACAACATTAATTCAATAGATCACTACTTTCCACCTATATGTGTTTTTCTTTGCTATTTATCATTTTGATTTGTACTAGAAAAGCTATTTTTTTTTGTTTCTTGATATTGAAGCTTTGATTTTGTATTTTTTCTTGTGCAGGTATATGTGTACCATTACATGAATGAGTGACCTTGATCTTGTTAAATGACCAAAATCATAGTGGCATAATATCCAGGTATTCATTGTTGGAAATATATGCTTCATTTCCTATCAAATTTCTAAAGTAAGGGTTCCCGAAGCTGAGATGTTACTAAAAGTTTTATCTCTTCATGTATGAGTGTCTTGTCATATTATTTAATGTGTTTTTGTTTATTTTACAAGAAGGTTGGGTGGGATGAATCAAGTACTGGTGAAAGGTATAATCGAGTTTCTATTTGGTATATGGAGCCTCTTGCCACTGCATTTCTTCATTTTTCCTCCACCCTTTTTTAGGCCCAAGTGTGGTAGCCTGTAATGACGGGTAAAATATATTCATATAAATTAATCAATATTGACCTTTCTAGACAGAAAATTTGAGGCATTCTTGTATCATTTATAAAATCATTATCGTATGGTCCTTTTGTCACTGATGTTATATGTTGTATCTTCAAAAATGTTCCAGTATTTTTTGTTCCTTGTTTCCTTCAATGTACTTGTGAGTATCTAACTGAAGATGATATAATGTTGATTTTTTTTCCATCTCCATGCCATATGAGTTAGTATGTATAGTGTGCATTGTCTTTGATAAAACATGAAAATTTATTATATCAGTTTTTCTTTGATTCTTTCTACTTCTGCTCATTTAGCTAGTATTTGAAACTTGAGAGATTTAGGTGGCTCCCCAGTGAAGTGATGGTCCTCAAACAGGACTAGGTTATGATGGTCCTCTTCCCAACACTTATCAAACACTAAGCTTTGTTGGGAATCAAATCTGCCTTGAGAAATCTAGTTTCATCTCCAAAGAAGAGATCCTAACTAGACGAAAAGTGATAGAGAAAATAGAAATCAACTTTCACCCTAGAGTGCCTTAATAGAGACGATGGGACCAAACTCAACGACACTTGGAAACCCTTCATGAACTTAGGATAAATAGAAACAAAAGAAATAACTAAACAACTCTTTCCTTATATTCAAAATTTTTCTAACAAATCCTTAAAAAACAATTATTTATAAAAGAGAATAATGGTTTAAAATTATATATAAAAAACAAATTTTAATCAAACTTTAATTTAATACCTTTAATAAACTATTAAGTTAATTTTACTATTATAAATAGAAATCTTAACAAAGGTCTTAAACACTATAGTCTAACTAAATTTTGACATTAGAACATTAATTAATATCAAAACAAAACACTATTCATATTTTTATTATTAAAACGAAAACAATTCTTTATATAAAAAGAAATGACTAATTTATAGACTTAGAAGTAAAACTCTAATTAACTAAGAAAACTTAATAAAAGAAAATTAATAGGAATCCAAACAATTTAATTATTAAAACATTATACTTTTGTTATAAAAAAATTTGAATAAGAACTTAAACAACACCTTTAAAACTAGTGATTATTGTTAAAGTTATTTAAAAAGAATTAACTAATATTTTACATAAATTAAACATGATGAAAATATTTTGAATTAAAATTTAAAACCTAAATAAACCTTAAAAAATAAGTTATATTGCTAATATAACCTTTAAATAAATTTTTTTAAAACACTAATATAAATTGAAATTGATTTTAAAAACTTTAAATTTAAAAGATTTAAAATAAATAAAGGATTTTAAACCATGAAATTTAATAAAATCCTAAAATTTAATAAAACCCTAAAATTCTCATTCAAAGTAATAAACCAAGCCGACTCAATCTAGAAAATTGTAATTAAAAAAAAATCTATATTTATTAAGGGATTGGGCAGTGGTTATTCCTCACCAAACTTCGATTGGTCTCCTGATGATGATCTCAAAGTAGAGATCAAAATGTCGAGATTTATAAATTACCTGAACGTTGTTCCACATCACCCACCATCAAGAATGTATCTTGATTATACATATGGAACTTTGTGGATCAACATTACTTATCAAACACTTATCTTTGCTGGTAATAAAAAATGTGGACCTAATTATACATATGTAAATTTAAATTTATAATTGTAACCTCTCTCATGAATTGAGCAACCCCTGGTGAATTTGAGTTGTACCTCTCATGGAATTTTAGAGCTCAAAATTCGACTTGTATGAAGAGGGAATCCAACACAAGGATTGCAGTTCAAAGTCCAACTATTAACAGACACAAAACATATCTATTTCTAGCTCCATGTACCCAAGACCTTGGATCTAAGACTAAGCATCAATCTTGACATTCATTGAGTAATTCTTATCGCTTCTCCAAAAATTTGAATCATATTTCATTATATAAAATGAAATAGAAACAACCAAATTAGTTCCAATTGTTGCAACGTTGAGCGTGAGTTTAAATGAAATGAAATTATGAATGGTGGCATATAGTTTGTGTTGGATAGATCCAAATATATCAATGTTGTTTTGTACCTTAAAACACAGAAATATGCACAAGTCTAAGACTACTCATAATTGTTTTGAGTTATAAAAATGCGTATGGACACAAAACCTCTCCAAGGTTGAATTATCCTTCCCAAACTCTTCCATAAATAGGGTTCATAAAGATGGAAAAAACCCTCTCCTAGGGTGGTTATTCTAAACATGACACACTATGAGGGATGGGGCATCTTAAAGGTGGACACACTTCCTCAATATAATACAAATTCTAGCATTCCCTTTCCACAATCGATGGAAGGTGAAAATAGTCCACAAAAATATCTTTAGTCATCATATTCCTTAAGTATTGGTTCAATGTGCTGATGTGAGTACTAAAAATGTCCTTTCTCAAATTACTATTGAATACAACCTATATTTAGATGGAAATCCCTTTAAGTTATGCTGTGGAAAATCTAAGGAAGCTTATTTACTTTGTTGTCTTCTCATTGATCTCAAAAATTGTAGATTCATTAACCATTTTACTTCACACAAGTTTCATATTTTGAGGTTTCTCATGCTCCGAACTACTAACTTAAGGGTATATTTATTATTTTTGTACCCATGAAACTATTTTTTATGACTATTGGGAGGTTGATCCAACCCATATGCATGCCCAAAATTAGGGTTAAGGGTAGTATTAACCACATATCTGGCTCAAGAATCTAATATGGTTGTTGATTTAAGGTTAAAAACTGCCCAACATTAGAGATTAGGGTTGGAAGTGTTGGTTACAGTGCTTAGGATGCTTAGAAATACCCTGATATTTTTTATTTTCTCCTTTTTAAATGGTTTTCTTATGTAAAATTGATGGATTAAATACCCAAACTTTCCAAGCGTTCTTCTTTGATACTATTACATGCCTAATGTTCCTATAGGTGATATTTTAAGGTCTGGAATATGCCTAGAATCTACTAGGGAACAACCATTATTATCCAAAATTGATCCTTTGTGGCCAAAAAACCAATAAAAATCTCCAAAATATGTGAATGGTTTCTTCCTCAATATGTGAAATGATGATGAAACTTTATTGCAAAGATCTAGGTCTTTCTGCTTCTGTATATGATATCCAAGCACTTAAGGATGGATTTGTCTTTGCAGGTGATGGTACACCTACATACATTCTAAGAATGACCATCAATTTATTTTTGTTCATAAATATTTCTACAAATGTGTTTCATGTTCTAAATCTTGCAACCTTAATCGAGCAAAAACTAACATAGATCCATTTGAACATTCACATGCTTATGCTAGTTTTCACTGTAGTTCTTCTCTCTAGGTGTATGAGTCTCTAGAACATGAAAAATATTGGGAATGGGTTTGAGAAATGGGAAGCGCATGATAGAGAAAGGTGTTTTGGGGGAGTTAGTGGAAATGGTAAAAAACATGCAGTGAAAAATATAATATTGTGAAAAGGTGGTCTAATCCAGGACCTACTTGCAGGTTTTAAATTGATTCAACTCTAATTATCTCCCAACTTGTAATATCAAATAAGATTTCAAGGATTGGATAAAAGAGAATTTAAAATTATATATGAACCATTACATTTTATCCTCTTCTACGACGTGGTATTATGAGTAACATGCAAATGTATCATTTAATTGAACATGGAAAATGTTGTTGGGAGGAACACAAGTTTAATCCTAGTTTGGAAAGGACAAGGGTCTATTGGAAGGCCATGCACACTAGTAAGTGGGGTTTCTTCTATTGATGGATGAAAATATGCTTTAGTATATGCTACAGTTCCAAATGTTTTTGTATCACTAGATAATGCCCCATCTACCACAAGTCAACAAATTTCCCCAAGAAGTTTAGTTTCCTCTAAAGGGAATGGTATTTTTTATACAAGTGGAGTTAATATGACTGAGTAATTGTTGATAAACCACTCCATGACCTCACACACCTCAATATTGATAACTCTATTTATGTTTCTTTGATCTGTAAGTTGTGTTTCATAACCTTTGCTAGTTGTTAAAGATATTTTTACTCTTTTGTTGTACTAGAGTTATCTACAAAGGTTCAAAGGATGGAGGTGTTGGATCTGAAATAGTCACAACAACTATTACTTGTGACTCCCTTGATGCAAAAAATGATGGTATTCACTCTTTACATTTTAGATTTGTTATTTGTTCTATGTAGGATTTCTTGATTTTGTACATTGATTTGAATTGATCAGATAACTTTCATAAAATGTTCTAGTTTCTTTTATAGTTTTGAATGTGCAACATAAAAATGGGTTATAGGAAGATTGAAATTTTCATCCATGTTTTCATATGAAGAAATATGTGAAATGATTCAATGGGAATGCCATTTTTTGGGTCTGGCCTTTATTTACTCAGTTTATGTGCTTCCTTATTCTAGACCACACTTACGTTCCTCAAACAAATATCTGGAAAGAAAACAAGGATTTGGATTACTTCTTCCTACAGATCTATTATCTTGGAACTCTTCCTTCAAACTTTTGGCTCTATCATTGCTTCCATTCTAGCACCAATTTATCTAGCTATGGATGGACCCCCTCTTCCAAATCAAAATGGAAAGGGTTATTTTTTTTATTAATTTATAATTGATCGTCAGTTTTCCAACAACAAAGGAGTCGCAACTGTCGTCATATATCCTTCCAATCCGACGACGCTACTACAGTTCCAATACCTGGTGTCCATCGGATATCTGACTCCAAGAATTGATATCCGACGACCATGTCATGCATTCGACAACTTACATCTGACAACAATTTTGTATGAGATGTCACAAATTTGATGATCATCCATCGCACATTTGACAAAAAATGGATGTAAGGGCTTCCCCGATATAATATGATACGTTGTCTACATTCCTACGTGGTTCAAATTGGGGTTGGAAAACCGACGGCTAGAGTCATCAAAAATTCGATGACTTAGTGATGTAAGACTTCTACAAATTATGTTGATACCCTATTGAAATTTTGATGGGGTTCCAAATGGGGTTGAATATCCAACGAATCTACATCGATGACAAAAAAATGTCTTCGTCAAATAACAGACACGTGTCTATTGAATTTCAGACATTACATCTGTCGAATTTTAGGCTAAAATATTGTTGGGTTTCTCATGCTCCTCGTCCTACCTCAGATCCTTCAATACCTGTAATGGAGCCACCTGCAAATCACTCTCTTGGTTCAGTTCAAACATAATCAATGGAAAAATCCATGAAAAAGAAAAATCCACCAGTTGCACTTGCTAGTCAACCTATTCCACCCTCCAAAATTGTTTCCCCTCCTGTTGTCTCCACCAAAGTAAATGTGGTTCAGTCAACAGAATATTCAGGAGGAAAGAAAAAAGGTAAAAAAAAATCCAAGAAATATGGCAATCAATGGGAAGGTAACAAGACACAAAACCCTAATGTTGATTCTAGAAACAATATAAAGGAAACATTTCCCTGCATGATTTGTGGAGGTGACCACTTCACTAAAGAGTTTCCTCATTGCGAGGAAGTCAACAAGTTTTTAAAAAATACCCACACCCCTATAGTATTAACAGACCCTTTCCCTACTCAACATCAACTGATTGACCATCAATCCTTGCATGGCCCTTCATCATCCTCCATAGATGAGATAAACATGATTTCAAGTGAATCAATTAATCTTAATAGCTGATCCCAAAGCTATGACCCTCCTCCAAAAAAGAAAACTGATAATGTTGCACCCAAAAATACTTCAACATCCATTCCTCCTCCTAATAATGGTCTTCATATTGAAAAACCTACTATTGATGCAATTCTTCGCCCATCTAAGAGTACACTTCAAAAATACATACTTAATCCTAATGCATATGCATCCGAATACTATAATATAGTGGAAGATATGTCTCAAGCACCGTGTGCTATGTCTACTCTTGAGGTACTCCAAACATGTCCTATACAAAAAAATAATTTTCTATCAGCCCTTGGAGCATTGGATCATGAAAACAATAACATTATCGCTTTCCAGATGGATGGTTTTAAGTCTAGGCTCTCCCATCAGTTGGATTTCCAATTGTCCACAAAATCTATTGGGAAGATGACCTTCTGTACCATATTAGAAGATGGAGCCTCAAATTCATTCATGTATTTATCCTATTAGAGAGCTATTGGTTCTCCCAAGATCAACCATTCACCCACAACATTAAAGGATTTTGATGGTCATAGCTTTCAACGTTATGGATTACTACCCTCTCTCTAGGTAGAAATGGGGGGGGGAATCAGTATCCATTCATGTGGAAGTTGTCAAAACTCCTTTAGATTACAATCTTCTTCTAGGTCGAAACTAGTTTTATATAATCCATGTTGTTGCTTCATCTGTCTTTTGGGTAGTCCAAATCCCATTCCAAGGGAATATTGTTACCATTTACCAGTTAGATTTCTGTTCACCCGATGCGATTGAAAATACTGAAAACAATGTTCCACTTTTGGCTTCCACAACCCCTCAATATCAGAATGTTGGAGTATGGATTCTCAAATATTCCTCACTTATGGGAATCTTTTTGTTATCTAATCCTCCTCGTATTTTGCAGGAAGCATCCATGAACATGATTTCTACTTCTGCAATTGATAAAGGAAAATGCATTACTAATTTGACATTAGTGAGTCCTTTTGAAGAAATGTAGCAAGATATTTAAACCACTAGTGACTCCACCATCAACGGTCATTTTTTGGTGGCTTTAGATACCTATCACCTACCGTACTAGCTAGAACTTGCCCATCTCTATATTATCTTTCTCATACACTCCCCTCTGATGAGTCCATCATGGAAGTTATGTCCTTAGATGAGATTCCCTGGAAATATCATCACCACCGATCTTATTTCCTTCCCCATTTCCATATGGTAGAAGAAAAGTTTGCATAAATGATTTCATCTGATATAGTAACCAACCCTCAACCCCCGATACTCACCTGTGATGTCGAGTCTAAGGCTAATTTAAGTAACATTACCAAGACTATTCCTGTTAATATATTAGTGAAACCTAACATCCAAAAGAACATCAAGATCGACCAGAACTCTGACCCTTCAGAGATACAGTCTTATCTGACCTTGTTTAAATAATTTAGATATATTTTCGCTTGGACCTATAAAGAAATTCTAGGGATAGATCCTTCCATCGTAGTCTATGAGATTAAGACTTACCCTGGAGCCAAGCCAGTTCATCAGAAGCTTTGTTAGGTACATCCAAGGAAAGCAACCGCCATTAAGAAATAGATCAAAAAACTTCTTAAGGACGGTTTTATTTACCCCATTCCTTTGACTAAATGGGTTTCAAACATAGTCCTTGTTAATAAAAAATAGGGTACTATTAGGGTTTGTATTGATCTTTAGGATTTGAATCGGGCTTGTCCTAAGGACAACTTCCCCATCCCGTACATCAATCAAATCATCGAAAACTCTTCCAGAAGTGTCATCTTTTCATATATGGATGGATTTTATAGCTATCATCATATTGAGATACTCCCATCATATCAACAAAAGACGGATTTTATTTTCCCATGGGGAACCTTTTCCTATAGAAAGCTACCTTTTGGTTTGAATAATGTTGGTGCAGGTTTCCAACGCACCATGTCATATGCTTTCCACGACATTAAACACATTATGGAGCCTTATCTTGATGACCTTCCTGTTCATTCGAAGTAGCGAGATCACCATGTTGATCATCTGAGAGCCATATTTCTTAGATTTCGCTACTATAACATATGATTAAACCCACACACGTAACACCTCGATTTTGACCCTATGGTATTAAAAATGTACATGAGGTATATATTGTATTTAAATCATGCCGAGGAGCTCAAGGCCAAGGCCCTGCCATTGATGTGGTGTTTTGTGTAAAGGCGACCGGGATCAATGTTTATGGTTATAGTGTTAGTCAAGCACAACATATTTTGATGTTATCATGTAAATACACAATTTAATAAAATACTACAACTAGCTATGCACTGCAACATGAAGAGATGGGGGCATGATTTCACAAAGGAATAGGGAGGGGAGTTACCTAGACTGATTCCAGGTGAGATATTGTAGGTCAATTCCTCACAAAACCTGGTCTAAATAATAAAATATACTTCAATGATATGTCTTCCAACACACCCAGGCAGACTCAAGCTAGGAATAAATCCTTTTGGATAAAAATTACGCACCCACTCGATGATGTTAAATAACTTGCTAGTTGAATCTGTGGAATTTTTGCTGACCATTGAATCTGTGTCCCCACCATATCAATGGTGGACTCCAAATGTGATGAAGTGGATTTCAATAAACTTCTGTGCACATGAATATTTTTCTAATTCATGCATCTTCAATTAGCGAAATTGATGTGTGTTGTTGATCGATTCTGATGATCAATATCAGCTGTGGATCTATTCAAAGATACATGATCTTTGAGCTCGTTTACCTTTTTTTCCCCTGCACTCAATCATTCAATTTTCTTGTAGAAAATTGGTTAAGGAAGTTAATTCCTAAGCCGTGTTCTTTCTTCTGAAGTAAGTAAACCTAGAAATGTGTGCCCAGTGCATCATCCTTGTTTTCACCTAACATTGTTGGTCTTTCTTATCCATTATCCATTACACGTTGTTCACTCTTCCGAGTCGGGGGGTAGAGTTTGTTCAGTGTCGTTCTGCAATTATTTTCCTTTGCTGATACCCTAGTTGATGGGTTACATTGTTATTATGAACTATAGAGTGGTATGAAACCCCATTTCTCTGTGTTACAAAGTGGAGCCTGTGTTGTTGTGTCTCCTTGTGGTCTGTTGTGATGTGCACCCTGGTTTGGGTATGAACTGTATGCAAGACTTAAGAGTGGAAGAGATGCCAAATGGGCTTGATAAACCTAGTGAAGAGAGGAACCTCATAAAAATATAAGAGTGATTGGGGATTCTTCTTTGCATGCCCTGAAGAGAAATGGAAGGGAAGGTATAGATTGAGGGACTGTGTAGTAGAGCAGGGGATACTTCCTTGTATTCGGGTGTAGGTGATGTGGATTATAGGCTAGATAGATCTTGTGGAGGTGTCCCTATCTCTTGAATGAGCCACTAGCTTATCCATTCTTCCTTTCTAATACCTTAGCAGCCTGTGAAACCCAAACATAGATTGGATTGGCTCACAACTTGTGAAACCCAATTGTATATTGGCTTGGCTGGGAAGCCTGTGAAACCCAATAAAAAATTGGCGTGGCTGAGAAACCTGATAAACCCAACTGGTAGATGGCTTGGCTATGTCTTGTTGTGCATTTTGGACATGTCTGACCCTTGGCTAGACATCCTATGAAACCCAATAGTGAATGATGGCTTGGCTGAATATCCTGTGAAACCTAGCAATGAGATGGCTTGGTTGTGTAGCCTAATAAAACCATCTGTTGGATTGGCTGGTCCTTAATGTGAATGTTGGATTGACTGTGTGTAGTCTGATAAACCCAACTATTTGCTAGCTTAGTTGTGTAGCTTGATAAACAAAAAATTGTATTGGCTTTTTTCTTGCATCCTGATAAACCCAACTGTGTGTTGGCATGGTTGTACAGTCTGATAAACCCAATTGAAGGTTGGCTTGACTATGTGTGATATGATCTGGCTGTGTGTGAGTATGTTGTTCCCTATTTTCTTATGGAAATAATTTTCAACTCGGGGGTGGTAGTTGTGTTGAGATATTAATGAACACAACTAGCCTATGGTTCGTTGGAATGTTGTAGTGAAATAGCTAGTTGCGGGACAACTTCATCTTCAAGATAAGTATTCTCTATTATTCTTATTTATGCAATGTATTTGCTTATGAATGAATTGAATATGATGAATTCTTTCTAATGAATTTAGTAGAGTTTATTGTTGTTGAGTGTTCCTACATTTGCATCTATATATACCTTGTAAGTTTCATTGTATTCTTCTTATGATCATGGAGGCTAGAATCCTGGTTATAGAGTCAAATGACATCTGACTTAAGCGTTTCCACACCCTAGAATATGCCTGCGAAAGGAGGAAAGCGAGAGGCGGAAGAGAGATGTTGAAACAAGGAAGAATGTTGGTTTTCTGCACCCTAGAATCCACCTGCAGAGGGTGGAAGGTGGGAGATGGAAGGGAGAAGTTGAAACAAAATAGAAATTTGGGTTTTCTGCACCTTAGGATCTTCCTACGGAAGGTAGAATGCAGAAGTGGAGAAAGAGCAGAAAATTCCAAGGAAAATTTGTGTTTGCTGCACTTCGGAATCCACCTGTGGAAGGTGAAGGTGGGAGGTGGAAAATGGGAAAAAGGTTGAGGTAAAAAGTTGGTTTTCTGCATCGAAAGGTGGAAAGGTGAAATTTAGAAGGCAGAAATTCATTAAATGATTCTGTTGAAAGTTTTTTTTTCGATTTCTGAGGTCCGCAGTGAAAGGTGGAAAGACGGAAGTCAGAAGGTGGAAAGTGGTTGAATGACTTCATCACACATTATGTTTTTGGTTCCCGTATTTCGGAGCGGAATGCGGAAAGGATAATGTGGAAATGAGAGTGTGAAAATGATAGGTTTAGTGCAGAAATGACCTTTCTGGTTACAGAGTGGATCTGTCAAGGGCGAACCGACTGTTACAGTGGTTTTTAGGCTTGAGAATGAATGTGAAAAGATGTTACATGACCCATAACTGTGTTAAAGAGAAATAAATAAGAAGTTTTAAATTATTCTGCATATCTTCCAGGTGTATGGGCACCGAGTTCATGGACATTGTGGAATATTAGAGAATTGGGGACATGACATTGTGGTATCAGAGCAAGAAGTTGTAGTTGCATTCCTCCCTTATATGCTGATGTAGAGGGGAGGCGATGCTACATTGGTCCTGGATGGTCCAAGTGAACATTTTTCAGAGCTATTGGTTATAACATTGGGCCTAGATGGTCCAAGTGAATAGTTTTCGAAGATATTGGTTCCACGGTAAGTGTTTTTTGAATTTTGAGAATTTCTAATAGAGTGCGGTTATTAACACATTTTGTAGAGTCATTCTACATATTGGGAAAGTTTGTTTTGGATAGACCATGAGAACCTACATGATGAATGATGCACATGATCCCTATGAGCATGAGGAAGATTCTATGGGTGAAAATGTTCGAGTTGGAAATGCTGAGATGAAATCCAATGCAAGGAGATATCAAGAGACTCCCCCATATATTGCAGCCACCATGAGAATCCTAAGGGTGGAGATGCAAATTTACAAAGAAGACAATGAAAGAATGATTAAATATCAGGAAGATAAGAATCAACTGAATGCATCCATGCTACAGATTTTGAAAGATAGCCAAAGGCAGATGAACTCTGGGCATCAGGAAGTGAATCCAGAAGGAAGTAGGAGCGGTTCCAGAAGAATAAAAAGATCTTTTAGTGGATCATCTGACTCTGAAGGATCCACTGCGGGAATAAGAGGAAGAGGCTCTACCAGAACTATTCACGTGATGAATTTAAGAAGGCAAGGCCTTCTACCTTTAATGGTAAGGTAAAGACTGGTCAATAATATGAATCTTAGCTTCTTGGGATGAAGAAATGTTTCCAAGTCCAAGACTACTCTGGAAATAAGAAGGAGAGGGAAGCCCTATTCAATCTGAATGGAAGAGTATCTATATGGTGGGAGCACCTCAAGAAAATGAAGAAGATCAATGACAGAAAGATTGTGTGAAAGAAGTTCAAGAAGTATTTCAAGCAGAAGTACCTCTCTGACATGTACTATGATCACAAAATTAAAGAGTTCCATGAGTTGAAATTGGACAGCTGACCATGGAAGAATATGCAAATAGATTCTTGGACCTATTGAGGTATGTCAGGTACATCAATGATGATAAAGTGAAAATTCAGCATTTTCTGAGTGATCTATCTCAGTCATACAAAGACAAGATTGATTTTGATGAACCTCGAACTCTAGAACAAGCTATAAGGAAGGCTAAGTATTGCTGTGATCAGAAAAAAAGAAAACTTGATATCCATAAGGCATGGAAGGACAAGACGAATGAGAATGTTTACCAAAGGAAGAAAGGAATCAATCCTTCTCACTTCTGAAATCAGCAAAAGAAGCCATCACAATATATGACTAAGCCAACCAAAGTGATGGGGGGCAGACCAAGAGATCCAAAAGAGATCAAAGAACCATTCCACTGTTGGAGATGCAGAGAAAACCATATGCGGAGGAACTATCCGCTTGAAAATGGGTATGTAAGGGAAGCTCACAACATCCAAGAAGATCAAATGGTGGGTCAATTAGCAAGGACCGTTCCCAGAATATATGCAACGTTGGAGGATTGTCAGGAAAATCATCAATAAACTATGGTTGAAGTTGAAGGTAAGATTGTTGAGCAATATATTTCTATTTTGGTTGACCCTAGATCTACTCACAGTTATGTCACTCCTTGAATTGTTGATATTTGTGCTTTAAAAAAATTAAAGCATATAAAATCATGGTTAGTTCAGCTGGCCATTGGAACCAAGAGAAAAGTTAGTGAAGTGGTAGATAAATCTCCATTAGTAATGGATGGGTTAGTAACCTATGCAAAATTAAATGTTCTGCCACTTGGTTCCTATGATATTCTCATTGGAATGGATTGGTTGGAAGCACATAGAGTTAAGCTTGACTGTTATAACACTACTTTTGAATGCATTGATAAAGAAGGAAACCCACGGGTTGTAAGAGGCATTCCAAACGTGATTTCTATTAGGAAGATTTCAGCAATGCAGTTGAAGAAGTTCTATAGGAAAGCATGTAGATTGTATGCATCCCATGTTTTGGAGGGAGAAAAAATGAGACTCCTAGGTTGGAGGACTTTCATGTATTGCAGGAATTTAGGGATGTTTTTCCTGATGAAATTCTAGGGATTCCTCCAAAGGGAGACATTGATTTTATTATTGAACTTGTGCCAGGAGCCGCACCAGTGTCCAAGACACCCTACAAGATGAGCACACCAGAATTTCTAAAGCTGAAGATGTAGCTGCAAGAGTTGTTATAAAAGAAGTATATCAGGCCAAGTGTGTCCCCTTGGGGAGCACCAGTTCTGTTTGTAAAAAGGAAAGATGGGACACTCAGGTTATGTATTAATTACAGGAAGTTGAATAAGGTTACTATGAAAAATAAATACCCTCTACCTAGAATTGATGACCTTTTTCATCAAAAGAGAGGAGCCAAAGTATTTTCCAAGATTGACTTGAGGTCTGGTTACCATCAGGTAAGAATAAAAAATGAATATATTCATAAGACAACCTTTAGAACAAGGTATGGTCGCTATGAGTTTGTAGTGGTACCATTTGGTATCACAAATGCACCAGCTAAATTTATGTGTCTCATGAATAGTGTTTTCAGCAAGTATATGGACAAGTTTGTTCTTGTCTTCCTGGATGACATTCTTATTTATTCTAAGAATGAAGAAGAGCATGAAGAACATATGAGACTAACATTGCAATTTCTAAGGGAGCATAAGTTGTATTCCAAGTTGAGAAAATGTGACATTTATAAAGATAAAATTCATTATTCGGGTCACATTATCTGAGAGGAGGGAATATCTGTGGACCCTAAAAATATTGAGGCCAACATGAATTGGCCAAACCCAAGAAATGTGACAAATGTGATATCTTTTATAGGACTTGCAGGAGACTATAGGAGATTGATTGAGGGATTATTTAAGGTTTCACATTCAATCACTTGTTTGCAAAATAAGGGGATCAAGTTTGAATGGAAACCAAGGTGTGAGGAGAGCTTCCAGTAGTTGAATAATATTCTTACAAGTGCACCAATTCTAAAAATTGCAAACCCAGAAAAGGACTTTGTGTTGTGTACTAATGCATGTAATCAGGGACTTGGAGGATTTCTATGCAAGACAACCACGCAGTATGCTATGAGTCTAAAAATTTGAAGGATTATGAGAAGAAATATGATACTCATGACTTAGAACTTGCAACCATAGTACATGCTCTCAAGATGTGGAGGCATTACTTAATGGGTGAAAAATTTGAGTTAAGGATAGACCATTATGGTCTAAAATATTTGTTTGATCCGACAACTCTAAATGCTAGACAAGCTAGATGGTTGGAGTTTTTGTGTGAGTTTTATTTTGAAATCAAACACATAAAATGAAAAGAAAATAAAGTGGTTGATGAACTCAGCAGGAAGGTGCATGAAATGCATGTGAAATCTCTTAGTACTTGGAAACTAGATTTGAGGCAGCAGATTGTTATTCATACTACTGAGGATGAAATGTATGTGCAGATAAAGGATAAGTTGCATCAGCAAAGCCTTGAAAATAAGTATGAGGGATATAAATTGGAAGAAGATGGACTTGATACTTATAAGAACAAAATTTATATTCCAAATGTAGCAGACTTGAGGAGAATTGTTATGGTTGAAATCCATCAAGGTCCATATTATGGTCACCCAGGATATCAAAAAACAATTTATACAACGAGAAAGCAATATTTTTGGACAGGAATGAAAAAATGCATTGATGAGTATATTTATAAGTGCATGAAATGTCAATAGGTAAAGGTGGAGCATCAACACCTAGCAGGTTTATTGCAGCCTTTTCTAGTCCCAAAATGGAAATGGGAAGTTATTTCCATGGATTTTATTACAGGATTTCCAATGACTTGGAGACAACATGATTCCATCATGGTTGTGGTGGATTAGTTTACAAAGGCATCACATTTTATACTGGTTAAGTCCACATATAACACCGATTCCATTGCAAAAATATTCATGAAAGAGATTTTTGGATTTCATGGATTTCCAAAGGAAATAATCTCTGACAGGGATCCCAAGTTTAGTTCCAAGTTTTGGAAGGTTCTGCTTGTAGATTTGGGTACAAAGTTGAACTTTAGCACTGCCAACCATCCTCAAACTGATGGAAAAACATAGAGAGTGAATCAAGTGCTTGAATACATGCTTCACATGTACGTGATGGACAAACCAACCAAGTGGGAGGATTATTTACACTTGCTAGAAATTTCATATAATAATGTACAACAAGCATCTTTGGGAATGAGTCCATACAAATCTCTGTATGGAAGAAGGTGTAGGACAACAGTGACTTGGGATAATCCAATGAACGGTATTGTGCTTGGTCCATAATTTCTCAAGGAAGTGGAGCAAGAGGTTGCAAAGATTAGGCAGGAACTGAAAATAGCCCAGGATAGACAAAAAATCTATGCAGGAAAGCATAGAGTGCACAGAGAGTTTTGTGTTGGGGATCATGTTTATCTTAGAGTGAGTCCAAGGAAGAGTTCCTTGAAGCTTGGAAGTTGTGTGAAGCTGTCACCTAGATATTGTGGGCCTTTTTAAGTGCTTGAAAAAATAGGGGTAGTTGCATATAGACTTGCATTTCCTTCTATCACTAGAGCTCATAATTTTTTTCATGTTTCTTTGCTTAAGAAATATGTACATGATCCTAACCATGTGATAAATTGGGATGTTATTCAGGTGGAACCCGAGGGAGAGTTCCAAACTAAGCCATTGCAGATCCTAGAAAAGAAGGTCACCATGCTTTGGAATCGAGGCGTTGAACAGGTAAAGGTGGAGTGGAAGCACTACAGTCCTGATGAGGCTACGTGGGTGTAATTCTCCAAAATTTCATAAAATTTAAAAAAAAAAATTTTGACATTAAATGTTTACAATCGTTGCTTAAGAGGAACATTTAACTGTTAACAGTTAACAACATTAAGGTCTAAACTAATTCCTTTGTTAATTTATGTATCTACATACTTAATTATTTGATTCCATAATTCAGTAATTAAAGGTTGGTTTATCAGGTTATGATCTGAAGTAACATGAGTTGAAAACATCTGTTTGTTTACTAGGTACTAAAGTTTATTTTACTATTTGTAATATGAAGGAACTTCAGTTCATGACCGAGGCTTACTTAGATTTTTAGCTAATGGAGTGAAGTGATGCTTCTTTTACATGTCTTTTTATAGGCAAGATGTTTTGTAAACCAGTTTCAGGATCGAGACTAAATTATTTCAACTAGCATAAATAAAATGCTAGTATATTTGTTTAGTTTATAGCTTTGATCAAAAAAGAAGGTATCATCGAAACTGTATAATACTTTTTATTTACTTACTTGTAAGCATAAGTATTTGAAAAATCCAAACATAAATCTGGGTGTTCTTCTACCTAGTTTCAATTATACTTATTTATCATACTTTCATTAATTTATTATCATACTAGGTCCTATATACAATTCTAGAGAACAATAAATTTGCATACTAGGTCATTTGATACATTATTACTTAATTCCATGGTAATTCATATGTATTGTCTCAACATATATTCAAATTATATAAACTAGAAAAACCTAAATCTAGGTATAGTTTTAAGGGATAAATGTTGACATTCACACATGCATGAAACTAATGATTTAAAAAAGAAAACAGTTCTACTAACTGCTTAGGTATTGACTAGGTGGAAATGCAATAATATGAACATTATATCATTAACAAGTAGTATTTTTGCTTTGAGTAAGGAATGAAGAGATCATTTCCTAAAAAATCTATCTAACTCAAACCCTTACATGACTTAAATTTCACAAGAGATATTATATATAAATTTTTACCCTATTAAATGATTTAAACTATAATATTTTTTCCCATGAATCATGCTAACCATATCTATACTTGCAATATTATGTTTATAAGTTTTCTTTAACCAAATTCCCATTATGGGATTACGATTTACGTCTTGCATAACCCTAACTCATAAAAGGGGGTATTTGTATAAGTCTTTAATTCTAAAATGGTTATATGAAATTCTTTGTAGGTTTCATTTCACAATCCCGAACTATATAATAAAACCCTTAAAATCGAATTGAAGGTGGAGTCAACATGGTTGTTTGATACTGGCTATGGTTTTCACTTTGGAACTTACTATATATGTTTCCAAAACCCTAAAATCCTGCAATTAACCTATATTTTTACTGCTGTGGAGAGGGAGCCGTAGGCTTATGGACTCATGGTTTCACCATCATTTTACTGCTGCATATAAGGGCCTTCATCGCCATGGCTTACCTCTATGCATGAGGTCCTTTGTCACCTTTGATTATCTCTACGTATAAGGGCCTTTGTTTCCAATTATTTTCCTCTGTGAGAGATTCCCTTCGAGCATTGATTACTTGTGAACCCTATCTGAATTAGCAGTGTGTTTTAAGTTTTGGTTTCATTGTGGTTTCAGTGATGGCTTAAACCATAACATTGAGTGTGGGATTACCTGTCTCTTCTACCAGTTGCTAGGATAAGAGGGTGTTCAATCGGTTAAAAACGTTGTGTATTCAAGCTATTGCATGGATGGTGGTTAAACTTCTCCAGGTAAACTCATCATTTCTTACTTACATTTACCATAAGTTCATCTTCTAGTTTTTTTATATATATACAGAAAAAACTATCCATTTTTCATATGGTGTGTAGGTCTAGTCTATAAGAAGAGTTTCCAGACTACGAGCTAGAATATTTTGGTGAAGAGGGGTCTCCACGCTCCTTCAGAAACTCGGTAAGCCTCGGTCCTTGCCTGAGGTTTCCTCTGCGATGGTGTGTGGGTTCATGGGTGATACTGTTTCACTTGGTTTGATTATTACTTGGCCGTGGCTACGACGTAATTGGTTTGTTTGGGAAGGCCGTATGGCCGTGACTTGAATATTTTAATGAAAATTTTATGAAGCCTATAGGAATTTATTTTGGACAGGATTTAAAGCCGTCACTTCTGTAGTATTTTTAAATGTGTTTTGGATAGGGTTTTAAAGATCTTTATATTCTGCTTAATCTTTAAAGGCTTACTGTGTTATATATCCTGTGTTCGGTCATGAACTGTGGTTTTTACGAAGTCAATGGCAAATTGTGGGGTTTCTTGTAATGGTTTAAATTTCAATTTTGTTTAAGTTAACTTAATAGAAATATTTTATTGATAAAATACTTGTGTTGATGAATGGATGGTTAAAGAATTTAAAAGAGGTTTTATTACTGTTTAAGTCCATAATTTTCGATTTTATTTAAAAGAGGAAAATGTTCAGGATATTGGTCTTAAAATGAAGTCTGAGTTCTTCTCCGTCAATAAAAGAATTGTTTCAAGAAATAAATAAAAAGAAGGGTTTGTTAATTCGACTCGAGTTTTACTGTGTAATTTGGATTGAGAAATGTTTAAAATGTCTTTTCTTTAATTGTCTTAGTTTATATTTGATAAATAGTTTTAATACTGTTTCTGTGAAATTTGATTTTAATCCTATGCTTTTATAATATAAATATTATAATTAAAAATAAATAAAGGGATTTAAGTAAGATAAGAAGGGTAAAAATTGTAAAATCCCTAATCTAGGAAGAGAAGGTAAAAAAATGCTAGCTGACAGTTCTCCAAATATTTAGGGTTTGTATTTATATTTTATTTAAAAACCCTACATTATTATTGATTAACATAATGTGTTTATTACTTGATGTTTATTTACAGTATAAATAAAAATTACTTAGATGTTAAGACTAAATCCTAAGTGATTACTATGATTACTATACTTCATTTTACTATTTATAGGTTACTGCTATTTATTTTGTTATCATGTCTCCTATATTATTTAATAACTATACATATACTTATAATATATTAAACTTATAAATAATAATTATTACTGTGTTAAAGAAGCACCCTTACACAGACTGTCTACTACTTTTTTTAAAGTTCTTTCTTGAAGATAGTTTTATTTATTTTTAAAATAATGTACTCTGTCTAAGGAAATTTCTGAAATAGAAAATATTTCTTCTGATTAACCCTATAAAAATATGTAGAAATTAAATAAACATATTCCTGCATACTTCATTTGATTTATCCATCAGAATTTAATCTAACCTATTGTACTAGAGTACTACCTTCTTGAAGCCGTGGAAAAATACAGTTAGGTATTTTACCCATAAGTAAATTTGAAATTCACCCTAATCATTCATTCATAATTCATATATCTTTCCACAGTAAAATATTTCCTTCAATTAATTCTAAAAATAGATGAAGCAGACACAACCATATTATTTCCTAAATTCATTCTTTCTTGTTCCTAAGTATGCATAGAGAAATTAGAAAGAACATGTAGAACCTAGAAATGTAGTAGAGGAGACAACAACTTAAGGAGCATGTTCCTCCCAACCAACTCTTGAAGATAGCTGAACTGCAATCTCAGGACCCCCGAGCATGTCTACTAGTCCACTTGGTTGAAAGCACTAGGTGAGAGAACTGGTTTAGAAACTTCTACAACTCCACTAAGTAATAATCAATAATATTTTTGCTTGTATCAATATGACGTTAGCTTAAATAAGCTACACTAGTTCAGAACTTCAACACTTTTCACTCAAAACTTCTGCTAGTTTCCTCCATCGAATTTCTTGTGCACTAATTTCACTCAGAATTTTCACAAGTAAAGACTAAGCATCCTCAGCTAAATTCAATGGGAATTTTTATTAGAATGCTTAGGTCTTTTGGGTCAGTATTCACTTAATGAGCCACCTACTCTTATTCCACTTTATTGGGGAACATGACCACAAAAATAGGGAAGTTGCCTCCTGCAACAGCTAGAAGTAGTTTAAGGATTTTTCCAAGTGTTAGTCTGCTCTCAACCCAGCCTATTCCACCAAGTGGCCATTAAAACACTCATTGAACAGCCTCGTTAAGCTGTTGTCTCGTCTTTCATTTATTAACTAATAAAATATTCAGCAATTACATGCAACTATCCTTAACCCCACTTGGTCATTAATTACAAGTTTATAATAAAATTATAACATTATGTCTCCTAAAACATAAAATGTTTTTGCAAATTTGGGGTATGTGACATACACACCCCCTTAAATATAACATTGTGCTCGATGTTATTTATTCATCATCCTCAAAGTTTCCCTGGAACATAATTGTATATGTTTTTTGCATATGACTCTCCAATTCCTAGGTGGCTTCTTCGGGACTAATGTGCTTCCATTGCACCTTCAGCTTTCCAATGGTGTGATTCTGAAGCAAGATCAACCTCCTTTTGAGGATGCAATCTAGTTCCACCAGAAAATCTCCTTCGGGTTCCAGCTGCACCTCATTACAATTTATAACATGAGTAGCATCATGTACATATTTTTTTAATACAAAGATATGGAAAACATTATGAACCTTCAAATTTGGCGGTAAAGCTAGTTGATATTCCACCTGTCTCATTCTAGACAATATCCCAAAAGGCCCACAATATTGGGGTGCTAACTTAGCACAAATTCCTAATTTCAAATAACTATTTTTAGGCCTTACCTTTATAAAGACATGTTCACCCACCTGGAACTCTTTTTGAGTTCGTTTAAGATCTGCTTGAATTTTCTATCTATCTTGCGCAACTTTTAAGTTACCTTGCACCTGTTTTACAATTAACTCCATCTCCTTTAGTAGTTCACGTCCTAGTACTAACCTGTCCACTCGGTTACTCCATGAGATGGGGGTATTACACTTTTTTCCATACAAAATTTCAAATGGGTTGTATCTTGCTGAAGCTTGGTAGTGATTGTTGTAAGAAAACTCTACCAAGTGTAAGTAATCTTCCCATTTACCTGGTTGTTCCTTAACATACATTCTGAGCATATATTCCAAAACTTGATTCACCCTTTTAGTCTATGCATCCGTCTGGGGATGAAAAAAGGTACTGAAATTAAAGTAGTATTCAGGCTTTTAAATAAAGACTTCCAGAAATTGCCCATAAACTTAGGGTCTCTGTCTAAAATTATAAATTTCAGTATCCCATGTAAACTAAATATTTGCTTCATGAATATATCAGTAATATTAGCAGCCTTGTAGGTGGTCTTTACAGGTGTAAAATGAGATTCTTTACTAAGTTTATCAATGACTACCATTATCGAGTCATTCAGATTATGATTTCTAGGTAGACCTGTAATACAATCAAGACAGGTTATTTTCCATTTCCAGCTAGGGATGGGTAATGGCTGTAGTAAACCGGCTGGATGTTGGTGTTCAGTATTAACTTGTTGACATTCAAAACACTTGGAAATGTATTATTCCAGTTCATTCTTCATCTTTGGCCAAAAATAATCCTTCCGTAACACGGTTATAGTCTTTTGATAACCAGGATGTCCCAAGTAAGGAGTGTTATGAATTTCATTTAAAATCAATAGATTAATTTTAGGTACATTAGGTATATAAAACCTGTTTTTATATAGTATTAATCCTTTTTCGTTTAGACTATACCCTGTACTTAAAATTTCAGTTAAATTTATGCTACTTTTGCTTGTAAATTCTGATAATTCTCTTCCAACTTTACTCCTTCCTCTAACTGTTCTTCTAAATCTGTTTTATAAGTGTTGATTGCTACTACAAAATATAGTCTTGCATTTCTACTTAGAGCATCAACAACCTTATTTTCTTTTCCCTCAATATGTTGGATTTCGAGATCGTACTCGCTGAGGAAAGCTAGCCACCTAGCTTGCCTTGCGTTTAAGTTAGGTTGATCCAAAAAATATTTTAGTCCTTTATTATCTGTCATTAACATAAATTTTCTTCTGATTAAGTGATGGTGCCACATATTCAAAGCATGTATAACGACAACCAACTCTAAATCATAGGTTGCGTATTTTTTATCATGAATTTTAAGCTTCCTAGACTCGTATGCAATTGCGTGTCCTTCTTGAGTTAAGACCCCGCCTAGACCATCGTTACATGTGTCAGTGCATACTACAAAGTCTTTATTAGGATTTTCAATACTTAATATTGGTGCAGTAGTTAATAATGTTTTTAACTTTTTAAAACCTTCTTCACACTTTTGATTCCACTTGAATTTCTTCCCTTTCTTCTGTAAAGAAGTTATGGGATTGGTGATTCTTGAGAACCCCTCAATGAATCTTCGATAGTAGCCTGTAATCCCCATAAATGATCGCACATCACATCCTTTGGGACTGGCCATTCTTCAATTTCTTTTATCTTTTCTGGATCAACTGAGATCTCTTCTTTAGTTTTTTTTTTTTTTTTGACTAGGGGAATCGAAAACTGGGGACGGGATGGTACTCACATGACACGGGGTCCAAGGATCCAATCCCACTACCACTATAACCCTAGGTACAACCACAGGGCCTGAACCATGGCACACGGGTAAATTTTGGGGGATTTGAACACGAGACCTTCCATTTACAAACAATTCCACTTTACCACTTGCTCTGCCCCCCACAGGCGAGATCTCTTCTTTAGTTACTACATGGCCCAAGTACTATATTTTATCCTTAAAGAAATCACACTTACTAAATTTAGCATAGAGCTGATGTTCTCTCAATTCTTGTAAAACAATTTTTAAGTGCTCCTCATGTTCTTCCTTAGACTTAGAATAAATTAAAATGTCATCAATGAATACCACCATGAATTTATCATGGTACTTATGCAATACATTATTTATTAAGCACATGAAGACATTCAATGCATTAGTAAGTCCAAATGACATAACAACAAACTCATAGTGACCATATCTGGTCCTAAAAATTGTTTTAAAAATCTCCTCATCTTTGACTCTGACCTGGTGATAACCATATCGTAAATCAATCTTTGAAAATACAGTTACTCCACACATTTGATCAAACAAATCATCTATGCAGGGCAATGGGTATCTATTCTTAATGGTCATTTTATTAAGTTGATGATAGTCAATACATAAGCGTAGAGTACCGTCCTTCTTTTTAACGAAAATAACAAATGCTCCCCAAGGAGACACACTGGGTCTTATATACTTTTTATCAATAAGTTCCTTTAACTATGATTTTAATTCATTTAGTTCCAATATATTCATTCGGTAAGGGGCCTTTGAGCTGGGAACTACACCAGGTACCAACTAAATAGTGAAGTCTACCTCCCTTTTCGGAGGCAGTCCCAGGATTTCTTCCGAAAATACATCCGAATACCCCCTTAGGATGGGAATATATTCTAGTTTTAGTTTATCTTAATTATTAATATGTTCTTCATTAATTACAGTTACAGCAAAGGATTTACAACCCTTCCGAACAACTCTCTTTAATTGCAAAGAAGAAATTTGTCTGATAGCTGTTTTCCTAGGGATTCCTGTTATGGTTACTATTTCTCCTTCATTAATTATGCAAGTAAAAGTTTTATCAAAACAATTCAAAACTACTCTATTTTGTTCTAAGCATTCCATACCAATTAACATGTTGTAAGAGCCTAAAGGCAGTATATTTAGCTTCACAGAGGTTTCAAACTGATCCATACTTACAGTGCAATCTTTTACAAAACTAATCACTTTTCTTTTTGCTCCAGTAGCTAGTTGAACTAACCATGACTTTGCAAATGTTTCTACCGATAACTTGCATTTTTCTACTAAATCAGGAGAAATATAACTCAAGATAGTCCATGGGTCAATTAAGATAGAAATGGGTGTTTGATTCATCTTACCTTCTACTTCCACCATGGAATTTTGATAATCCACTTGCCTATTTTCCAGTGTCGCGTTGATCCTGGGTATTGTCCTTACTAAGTCACCAACAGTCATCTCCTCCTGCACCGTATGTATGTTGTTGATAGTCTTCTTTCTATTAGGTCAGAATGATGCATAATGAGGTCCATTACACTGCCAACACTTTACTTGTGCTTTATGTTCATTATTCTTAATGTAATTGCTATGATTATTACCAGGTTCTTTATTTCAAGGGCCATTAGGGTTTAACTATGAATTACCTTTATTTCCTTGGAAATTCTTATTAGGAAAATTACGTGTGTTATTATTCCTAAAATTACGGTTAGGTATGAAACCCTTCTTCTTCTGTTCAAAATTATTAGACCTCTTAGCCTTCCAGTTTGACATGCTTTCCTTTTTGCAATTCTGCTGATAGGAAAAAAGTTCCTTTCACATAGCCTCCTCAA
Source organism: Pseudotsuga menziesii (assembly GCA_001517045.1). Lineage (NCBI taxonomy): Eukaryota > Viridiplantae > Streptophyta > Pinopsida > Pinales > Pinaceae > Pseudotsuga > Pseudotsuga menziesii. The sequence goes on along the minus strand of LPNX010543295.1, from coordinate 321,450 downwards.
GGGTTTTTGGATTATCGTATTCAATTATGTCTTTAATGTGAAAAGTTAAACAACTTAGAAACTGTTGTACCTTAGGATTCTCATCCATAATGTAAGGCATGTAACATAGCAAACTTAAAAATCTACTGTTTAAGTATTTCATATTCATAGTTCCCAACTTCAGTTCATAAAATTCCTTAGCTTGCTCTTCGTAGTAGTGTTGTGACAAAAAATTATTTTTAAAGTATTTCTTAAAGGTACTCCAATTAATGTTCTTTTCCCTAATACATTTTACTCATTTCAAATCCTGCCACCAAATATCTGCCTTCCCAGTTAACTTGTAAATGGCCATCCTTTCTTTTAGCTGGTTAAAGTAATCATAGATTTGGAAATACTTCTTCATTCCAAACAGCCATGATTCAGCTTCTTCTCCTTTCTCAATTTCACCATTGATAGTTGGTGGTTTTATCTTCTGAAACTCTCTTGAAATTTATTCATAAGGCTTAAATTTTCTTTTTCTTGAATGGTAATTATCTTCACTACTATCACTAGTGTGATGACGATTCTTCCTGTGTGAGTCACCATAAATTTTAGAGGATGAGCTACTTTCAATTTTAGACTATTTCGACTTTTTACTTTTGTCTTGGTAGGACATATTTTCAGATCCTATTTGTTTATCTTTTTCATCACTCTGAAATTTTTCCCTCGGTATATGGTTCAGCTCTTCTTGAGCTCTCAGAATTCTTTCATTTTATTTTTATCTGTTTCCATATCAGTTCTTAATTCTTTAATAGTTTGTAATCATTTCTAATAATTGATATTTATTTCTTCCTGAACTGGTTCTCTTCTAGAATTAATTTGTTCATTGAATGGGGAATCCTCATCTACATATTCCTTGAGTCTTTCCATACCTGCGGTTCTAACTCAGAAAAATTTTCTGGAGATAACATTTCAAAAAGAAAAATAATAATCAGTATGCATGCATTTAGTTTTACTGTTTGTCTATGTAGGTTGAGCCGTATTCAGGCCTACTATCTGAATGTGGGATCTCATACCACATGTAATACTCCAAAATTTCATAAAAATTTAAAATTTTTCCTATGGCATTAAATGTTTACAATCGTTGCTTAAGAGGAACATTTAACTATTAACAGTGAACAACATTAAGGTCTAAAATAATTCCTTTGTTAATTTCTGTATGTGCATACTTAATTATTTGCTTCCATATTTTAGTAATTAAAGGTTGTTTTATCAGGTTATGATCTGAAGTAACATGAGTTGAAAACATCTGTTTGTTTACTAGGTACTAAAGTTTATTTTACTATTTGTAATATGAAGGAACTACAGTTCATGACCGAGGCTTACTTATATTTTTAGCTAATGGAGTGAAGTGATGCTTCTTTTACAGGTATTTTTACATGTAATATGTTTTGTAAACCAGTTTCAGAATCAAGACTAAATTATTTCAACTAGCATAAATAAAATGCTAGTATATTTGTTTAGTTTACAGCTTTGATCGAAAAAGGAGGTATCGTCGAAACTGTATAATTAATTTTTATTTACTTACTTGTAAGCGTAAGTATTTGGAAAATACGAACATAAATCTAGGTGTTATTCTACCTAGTTTCAATTATACTTGTTTATCATACTTTCATCAATTTATTATCATACTAGGTCCTATATACAATTCTAGAGAACAATAAATTTGCATACTAAGTCATTTGATACATTATTACCTATTACCATGGTAATTCATATGTATTGTCTCAACATATATTCAAAAACTAGAAAAGCCTAAGTCTAGGTATAGTTTTAAGGGATAAATTTTGACATTCACACATGCATGAAACTAATGATTTAAAGAAAAAATAGTTCTACTAACTGCTTAGGTATTGACCAAGTGAAAATGCAATAATATGAACATTATATCGTTAACAAGTAGTATTTATGCTTTGAGTAAGGAATGAAGAGATCATTTCCTAAATAATGTATCTAACTCAAACCCTTAAATGACTTGAATTTCACAAGAGATGTTATTTATCAGTTTTTACCCTGTTAAATGATCTAAACAATAATATTTTTACCCATGAGTCATGCTAACCATATCTATACTTGAAATATTATGTTTATAAGTTTTGTTTAACCAAAGTCCTATTATGGGATTACGATTTACTTCTTGCATAACCCTAACTCATAAAAGGGGGTATTTGTATAAGTCTTTAATTCTAACATGGTTATATGAAATTCTTTGCAGGTTTCATTTCACACTCCCGAACTATAAAACAAAACCCATAAAATTGAATTGAAGGTGGAGTGCATGTGGTTGTTTGATAGTGGCTGGGGTTTTGACTTTGGAACTTACTCTATATGTTTCCAAAACCCTAAAATCCCGTGATTAACTTAACTTTTTACTACTGTGGGGAAGGAGCCGCAGGCTTATGGCCTCATGGCTTCGCCATCGTTTTACTATTGCATATAAGGGCCTTCGTCGCCATGGCTTACCTCTGTGCGTGAAGGCATTTGTCACCTTTTCTTATCTCTTCATATGAGGGCCTTTGTTGCCAATTCTTTGCCTCTGTGAGAGCTTCCCTTCGAGCATTGTTTACTTGTGAACTCTGTTTGAATTAGCAGTGTGTTTTCAATTTTGGTTTCATCGTGGTTTTGATTGATGGCTTAAACCATAACATTGAGTGTGGGCTTACCTGTCTCTCCTTCCAGTTTCTAGGGTAAGAGGGTATTCAATCGGTTGAAAACACTGTGTATTCAAGCTATTGTGTGGTTGGTGGTTAAACTTCTCCAAGTAAAATCATCATTTCTTACTTACATTTTCCATAAGTTCAATTTCTAGTTTTTTTATATATACAGAAAAAATTATCCATTTTTCATATGGTGTGCAGGTCTTTCTATAAGAATAGTTTCTGGACTGCGAGCTAGAATATTTTGGCGAACAGGGGTCTCCACGCTCCTTCAGAAACTAGGTAAGCCTTGGTCCTTTCCTGAGGTTTCCTCTGTGATGGTGTGTGGGTTCATGGGTGATATTGTTTCACTTGGTTTGATTACTACTTGGTCATGGCTACGATGTACTCGGTTTGTTTGGGAAGGCCGTATGGCCATGACTTGAATATTTTAATGAAAATTTTATGAAGCCCTTGCGGTCGTAACTTGACTTACAAGAATTTATTTTGGACAGGCTTTAGAGCCATGACTTCTGTGGGATTTTTAAATGTGTTTTGGATAGGGTTTTAAAGATCTTTATATTATGCTTAAGCTTTAAAGGCTTACTGTGTTGGATATCATGTGTTCGACCATGAACTGTGGTTTTTACGAGGTCGATGGAAGACTCTGGGGTTTCTTATAATGGTTTAAATTTAAATTTTGTCTAAGTTTGATTAATAGAAATATTTTACTGATAAAATACTTGTGTCGATGAATGGATGGTTAAAGAATTTAGAAGAGGTTTTATTACTGTTTAAGTCCATAATTTTCGATTTTATTTAAAAGGGGAAAATGTTTAGGATATTGGTTTTAAAATGAAGTCTGAGTTCTTTTGTGTCAATAAAAGAATTGTTTCAAGAAATAAATAAAAAGAAGGGTTTGTTAATTTGACCTGAGTTTTACTGTGTAATTTGGATTGCGAAATTTTTAAAATGTCTTTTCTTTAATTGTCTTAGTTTACATTTGATAAACAATTTTAATATTGTTTCTGTGAAATTTGATTTTAATCCTATGCTTTTATAATATGAATATTATAATTAAAAATAAATAAATGGATTTAAGTAAGATAAGAAGGGTAAAAACTGTCAAAGCCCTAATATGGGAAGAGAAGGTAAAAAAATGCTAGCTGACAGTTCTCCAAAGATTTAGGGTTTGTATTTGTATTTTATTTAAAAACCCTATATTATTATTGATTAACATAATGTTTTTATTACTTGATGTTTATTTACATTATAAATACAAATTACTTAGATGTTAAGACTAAATCTTAAGTGATTACTATACTTCATTTTTTTGTTTATAGGTTACTGCTATTTATTTTGTTCTCTTGTTTCGTATAATATTTAATAACTATACACATACTTATAATGTATTAAACTTATAAATAATAATTATTACTATGTTAAAGGAGCACCCTTACATAGACTGTGTACTATTTTTTTTAAAGTTCTTTCTTGAAGACAGTTTTATTTATTTTTAAAATAATGTACTCTATCAAAAGAAATTTCTGAAATAGAAACGCTTTCTTCTGATTAACCCTATAAAAATATGTAGAAAGTAAATAAACATATTCCTGCATACTTCATTTGATTTATCCATCAGAATTTAATCTAACCTACTGTACTAGAGTACCACCTTCTTGAAGGTGTGGAAAAATACAGTTAGGTATTTTACCCATCAGTAAATTTTAAGTTTACCCTAATCATTCATTTGTAATTCATCTATCTTTCCACAGTAAAATATTTCCTTCAATTAATTCTAAAAACAGATGAAGCAAACACATAACCATATTATTTCCTAAATTCATTCTTTCTTGTTCCTAAGTATGCATAGAGAAATTAGAAAGAACATGTAGAACCTGTAAATGTAGCAAAGGAGACAACAACTTAAGGAGCCTATTCCTCCCAACCAACTCCTGAAGATAGCTAAAATGCAAATCTCAGGACCCCTGAGCCTGTGTACTGGTCCACCTGGTTGAACGCACTGAGTTAGAGAACTGGTTTAGAAACCTTTGCAACTCCACTGAGTAATCAACAGTAATCCTTTTTCATATAGCAATATTAACTCAGCTTAAATCAGCTGCACTAGTTCAGAACTTCAACACTTTTCACTCAAAAATTCTTCTAGTCTCCTCCATCGAATTTCTTGTGGACTAATTTCACTCAAAAATTTCACAAGTAAAGAATGAGAAGCTTTAGCTGATTTCAATGGGAAGTTTTATTAGCATGCCTAGGTATTTTGGGTTAGTTTTCACTTAATGAGGCACCTGCTCTTGTTCCACTTTATTGGGTAACATGACCACAAAAATAGGGAAGTTTCCTCCTACAATAGCTAGAAGTAGTTTGAGGATGCTGCCAAGTGTCAATTTCCTCTCAACCTGGCCTATTACACCAAGTGGCCAATAAAACACTCATTTAACAACCTCCTTAAGCTGGTGTGTCATATTTCATTTATTAATTAATAAAATATTCAGCAATTACATGTAATTATCCTTGACCCCACTTGGTCATTAATTACAACTTTATAATAAAATTATAACATAATTTCTCCTAAAAAATAAAATGTTTTTGCAAATTTCAGTTAAGTATTTTAATCCTTTATTATCCATCATTAACATAAATTTTCTTTCGATTAAGTGATAGAGCCACATCTTCAAAGCATGTATAATGACAGCCAACTCTAAATCCTAGTTTGTGTAGTTTTTCTCATGAATTTTAAGCTTCTTAGACTCATATGCAATTATGTGTCCTTCTTGAGTTAAGACCCCACCTAGACCATCGTTGCATGTGTCAGTGCATACTAAAAATTCTTTATTAAGATCAACAATTCTTAATATTGGTGTAGTAGTTAATAATGTTTTTAACTTTTTAAAACCTTCTTCACACTTTTGATTCCACTCGAATTTCTTCCCTTTATTCTGTAAATAAGTTATGGGATTGGTGATTCTTGAGAACCCCTCAATGAATCTTCGATAGTAGCCTGTAATCCCCATAAATGACTGCATGTCAGTCACATCATTTGGGACTAGCCATTCTTCAATTGCTTTTATCTTTTCTGGATCAACTGAGATCCCTTCTTTACTTACTACATGGCCCAAGTACTATATTTTATCCTTAAAGAAACCACACTTACTAAATTTAGCATAAAGATGATGTTCTCTCAATTCTTGTAAAACAATTTTTAAGTGTTCCTCGTGTTCTTCCTTACACTTAGAAAAAAATAGAATGTCGTCAATGAATACCACCACAAATTTATCATGGTACTTATGCAATACATTATTCATTAAGCACATGAATACAGTTGGGGAATTAGTAAACCCAAATGGCATAACAACAAACTCATAGTGACCATATCTGGTCCTAAAAGTTGTTTTAAAAATGTCCTCATCTTTGATTCCGAACTGGTGATAACCAGATTGTAAATCAATCTTTGAAAATACAATTTCTCCACGCAGCTGATCAAACATATCATCTATGCTAGGCAATGAGAATCTATTCTTAATGGTCAATTTATTAAGTTGACGGTATTCAATGCATAAGTGTAGAGTACCATCCTTCTTTTTAACGAAAATAATAGTTACTCCCCAAGGAGACACACTGCTTCTTATATACTTTTTATCAATAAGTTACTTCAACTATGATTTTAATTCATTTAGTTCCAATATATTCATTCGGTAAGGGGCCTTTGAGTTGGGCACTACACCAAGTACCAACTCAATAGTGAATTCTAACTCCCTTTTCAGAGGCAGTCCCAGGATTTCTTCTGAAAATACATCTGAATACCCCCTTAGGATGCGAATATCTTCCAGTTTTAGTTTATATTCATTATTAATATGTTCTTCGTTCATTATAGTTACAGCAAAGGATTTACAACCCTTCTAAATAGCTCTCTTTAATTGCAAAGAAGAAATTTGTCTCCTATCTATTTTCCTAGGGATTCCTATTACGATTACTGTTTCTCCTTCATTATTTACACAAGTAAAAGTTTTATCAAAATAGTTCAGAACTACTCTATGTTGTTTTAACTAGTCTATACCAATTAACATGTCTTAAGAACCTAAAGGAAGTATATTTATCTTCAAAGAGGTTTCAAACCGATCCATACTTACAGTGCAATCTTTTACAAAACTAATCACTTTTCCTTTTTCTCCAGTATCTAGTTGAAATAACCATGACTTTGCAAAATTTTCTACTAATAACTTGCATTTTTCTACTAAATCAAGAGAAATATAAATTAGGCTAGCCCCTAGGTCAATTAAGATAGAAATAGGTGTTTGATTTAGCTTACCTTCTACTTCCACCATGGAAGTTTGATAATCTGCTTGCTTGTTTTCCAGTGCCGCATTGATCCTGGGAATTGTCCTTGCTAAGTCACCAACAGTCATCTCCTCCTGCAACGTATGTATGTTGCTGAGATTCTTCTTTCTGTTAGGGCAGATTGATGCATAATGAAGTCCATTATAGTCCCAACACTTTACTGGTTCTTTACGTTCATTATTCTTAATGTAATTGCTATGATTATTTGCAGGTTCTTTATTTCTAGGGCCATTAGAGTTTAACTGTGAATTACTTTTATTTCCTTGGAAATTCTTATTAGAAAAATTATGTGTGTTATTATTCCTAAAATTGTGGTTAGATACGAAACCCTTCTTCTTCTGTTCAAAATTATTAGACCTCTTAGCCTTCCAGTTTGGCATAGCCTCCTCAAGGGTTTTTGGATTATCGTATTCAATTTTGTATTTAATGTGAAAAGGTAAACAACTTAGAAACCTCTGTACCTTAGGCTTCTCATCCACAATGTAAGGCAGGTAACGTAGCAAACTTAAAAATTTAATGTTTAATTCTTTCATGTTCATAGTTCCCAAATTCAGTTCATAAAATTCCTTAGCTCACTCTTCGTAGTACCATTCTGACAAAAACTTCTTTTTAAAGTATTCCTCAAAGGTACTCCATTTAATGTTATTTTCCCTAATACCTTTTACTCGTTTTAAATCCTGCCACCAAATATATGCCTTTCCAGTTAAGTTGTAAATGGCCATCCTTTCTATTAGCTAGTTAGAGTAATTATAGATTTGGAAATACTTCTTCATTCCAAACATCCATTATTCAGTTTCTTCTCATTTCTCAGTTTCACCGTTATAAGTTGGTGTTTTTATCTTCTTAAATTCTCCTGAAATTTCTTCATAAGGCTTAAATTTTCTTTTTCTTGAATGGTAATTATCTTCACTGCTATCACTAGTGTACTGGCGATTCTTCCTATGTGAGTCACCATAAATTTCAGAGGACAAGCTACTTTAAATTTTAAACCGTTTAGACTTTTTACTTTTGTGTTGGTAGGACATATTTTTAGATCCTATTTGTTTATCTTTTTTTTCACTTTGAAAATTTTCCATCAGTATCTGGTTCATCTCTTCTTGAGCTCTCAAAATTCTTTCATTTTCTTTTTTAACAGTTTCCATCTTAGTTCTTAATTCTTTAACAGTTTGTAATAATTTCGAAGAATTGTTAGTTATTTCTTCATGATCTGGTTCTCTTCTAGAATTACTTTGTTCATTAAATGGGGTATCCTCATCTGCATATTCCTCGAGTCTTTCCATACCTGCAGTTCTAACTCAGAACATTTTCTGGTAATAGCATTTCAAAAAGAAAAATAATAATCAGTATGCATGCATTTAATTTACTGTTTTTCTATGTAGGTTGAGCTACATTCAGGCCTAGTGTCTGAACGTGATCTCTGATACCACATGTAATACTCCAAAATTTCATAAAAATTTAAAATTTTTCCTATGAAATTAAATGTTTAGAATTGTTGCTTAAGAAGAACATTTAACTATTAACAGTTAACAACATTAAGGTCTAAACTAGTTCCTTTGTTAATTTCTATATATGCATACTTAATTATTTGCTTCCATAATTCAGTAATTAAAGGTTGGTTTATCAGGTTATGATCTAAAGTAACATGAGTTGAAAACATTTGTTTGTTTACTAGGTACTAAAGTTTATTTTATTGTTTGTAATATGAAGGAACTTCAGTTCATGACCGAGGCTTACTTAGCTTTTTAGCTAATGTAGTTAAGTGATCCTTCTTTTACATGTATTTTTACAAGTAAGACGTTTTGTAAACTGGTTTGAGGATCGATATTAAATTATTTCAAATAGCATAAATAAAATGCTAGTATATTTGTTTAGTTTACATCTTTGATCAAAAAAACACGTATCGTCGAAACTGTATAATTACTTTTTATTTACTTACTTGTAAGCATAAGTATTTGGAAAATACGAACATAAATCTAGGTGTTCTTCTACATAGTTTCAATTATACGTGTTTATCATACTTTCATTAATTTATTATCCTACTAGGTCCTATATACAATTCTAGAGAACGATAAATTTGCATTCTAGGTCATTTGATTCATTATTACCTATTACCATGGTAATTCATATGTATTGTCTCAACATATATTCAAATGTTATATAAACTAGAAAAACCTAAGTCTAGGTATAGTTTTAAGGGATAAATGTTAACATTCACACATGCATGAAACTAATTATTTAAAGCAGAAAACAGTTCTACTAACTGCTTAGGTATTGACCAGGTGGAAATGCAATAATATGAACATTATATCACTAACAAGTAGTATTTATTCTTTGAGTAAGGAATGAAGAGATCATTTCCTAAAGAATCTACCTAACTCAAACCCTTAAATGACTTAAATTTCACCAGAGATATTATATATCAATTTTTACCCTATTAAATGATATAAACTATAATATTTTTACCCATGAATCATGATAACCATATCTATACTTGCAATATTATGTTTATAAGTTTTCTTTAACCAAATTCCTATTACAAGATTATGATTTACTTCTTGCATAATTCTAACTCATAAAAGGGGTTATTTGTATAAGTCTTTAATTCTAACATGGTTATATGAAATTCTTTGTGGGTTTCATTTCACACTCCCAAACTATAGAACAAACCCATAAAATCGAATTGAAGGTGGAGTCCACGTGCTTGTTTGATAGTGGCTAGGGTTTTGACTTTGGAACTTACTATATCTGTTTCCAAAACCCTAAATCCCCCGATTAGCCTAATGTTTTACTATTGTGGAGAGGGAGCCGCAAGCTTACAGCCTCATGGCTTCACCATCATTTTACTGCTGCATATATGGGCCTTCGTCACCATGGATTACCTCTATGCATGAGGGCCTTTGTCACCTTTGCTTATATCTATATATAAGGGCCTTTGTTTCCAATTCTTTGCCTCCGCGAGAGCTTCCCTTCGAGCATTGTTCACTTGTGAACTCTGTCTGAATTAGCAGTGTGTTTTCGGTTTTGGTTTCATCATGGTTTCAGTTGATGGATTAAATGATAACATTGAGTGTGGGCTTACCTGTCTCTACTTCTAGCTACTAGGGTAAGAGGGTATTCAATTGGTTGAAAATGCTGTGTATTCAAGCTATTGTGCGGATGGTGGTTAAAATTCTCAGGGTAAACTCAACATTTCTTACTTGCGATAAGTTCATTTGCTATTTTTTTATATATACAGAAAAACTTATCCATTTTTCATATGGTTTGCATGTCTATCTATAAGAAGAGTTTCCAGATTGCAAGCTAGAATATTTCGGTGAAGAGGGGCCTTCACGCTCCTTGAGAAACAAGGTAAGCCTCGGTCCTTGCCTGAGGTTTCCTCTGTGATGGTGTGTGGGTTCATGGGTGATACTGTTTCACTTGGTTTGATTACTACTTGGCCGTGGCTACGATGTACTCAATTTTTTTGGGAAGGCCGTATGGCCTTAACTTGAATATTTTAATGAAAATTTTATGAATCCCTTGCGGCTGTAACTTGATTTACATGGATTTATTTTGGACAGGATTTAAAGTTGTGACTTCTGTGGGATTTTTAAATGTGTTTTGGATAGGGTTTTAAATATCTTTATATTCTTCTTAAGCTTTAAAGGCTTACTATGTTAGATATCCTATGTGCCATGAACTGTGGTTTTTACGAGGTCGATGGCAAACTGTGGGGTTTCTTGTAATGGTTTAAATTTCAATTTTGTTTAAGTTAACTTAATAGAAATATTTTACTCATAAAATACTTATGTTGATGAATGGATGGTTAAAGAATTTAGAAGAGGTTTTATTACTGTTTAAGTCCATAATTTTCGATTTTATTTAAAAGAGAGAAACGTTCAGGATATTGGTGCTATCAATAAAAGAATTGTTTCAAGAAATAAATAAAAATAAGGGTTTGTTAATTTGACCCAAGTTTTACTGTGTAATTTGGATTGAGAAATTTTTAAAATGTCTTTTCTTTAATTGTCTTAGTTTATACTTGATAAAAAAATTTAATACTATTTCTGTGAAATTTGATTTTAATCCTATGCTTTTACAATATGAATATTATAATTAAAAATAAATAAAGGGATTTAAGTAATATAAGAAGGGTAAAAACTATAAAAGCCCTAATCTGGGAAGAGAAGGTAAAAAATGATAGCTGACAGTTCTCCAAAGATTTAGGGTTTGTATTTGTATTTGATTTAAAAACCCTGCATTATTATTCATTAACATAATGCGTTTATTACTTGATGTTTATTTACAGTATAAAGAAAAATTAATTTGATGTTAAGACTAAATCCTAAGTGATTACTATACTTCATTTTATTGTTTATAGGTTACTGCTATTTATTTTGTTTTCATGTTTCCTATAATATTTAATAACTATGCATATACTTATAATGTATTAAACTTATAAATAATAATTATTACTGTGCTAAAGGAGCACCCTTATAGAGACTGTGTATTGTTTTTTTCAAGTTTTTTCTTGAAGACAGTTTTATTTATTTTTAAAATAATGTACTCTATCTAAATAAATTTCTGAAATAGAAAAGCTTTCTTCTGTTTAACCCTATAAAAGTATGTAGAAAGTAAATAAACATATTCCTGCATACTTCATTTGATTTATCCATCAGAATTTAATCTAACCTACTATACTAGAGTACTATCTTCTTGAAGGTGTGGAAAAATACAGTTAGGTATTTTACCCATCAATAAATTTAAAATTTAGCCTAATCATTCATTCAGAATTCATCTATCTTTCCACAGTAAAATGTATCCTTCAATTAATTCTAAAAACAGATGAAGCAAACACATAACCATATTATTTCCTAAATTCATTCTTTCTTGTTCCTAAGTATGCATAGAGAAATTAGAAAGAACATGTAGAATTTGGAAATGTAGCAGAGGAGACAACAACTTAAGGAGCTTGTTCCTCCCAACCAACTCCTGAAGATAGCTGAACTGCCAATCTCAGGACCCCCGAGCCTGTCTAATGGTCCACCTAGTTGAAAGCACTGGCTGAGAGAATTGGTTTAGAAACCTCTGTAACTCTAGTAAGTAATCAGAAGTAATCTTTTTGCTTGTATAAATATGAACTCGGCTTAAAACAGCTGTACTAGTTCAGAACTTCAACACTTTTCACTCAAAAATTTTGCTAGTATCCTCCATCGGATTTCTTGTGCACTATTTCACTCAGAAATTTCACAAGTAAAGAATGTTTAGCCTCAGCTGAATACAATGGGAAGTTTTATTAGCATGCCTAGGTATTTTGGGTTAGTTTTCACTTAATGAGCCACCTTCTCTTATTCGACATTCTTGGGAAACATGACCACAAAAATAGGGAAGTTTCCTCCTGCAACAGCTAGAAGTAGTTTGAGGATGCTGCCAAGTGTCAATCTGCTCTCAACCTAGCCTATTCCACCAAGTAGCCAGTAAAACACTCATTAATAGCCTCCTTAAGCTGTTGTCTCATCTTTCATTTATTAATTAATAAAATATTCAGCAATTACATGCAATTATCCTTGACCCCACTTGGTCATTAATTACAACTTTATAATAAAATTATAACATAATGTCTCCTAAAATATAAAATGTTTTTTCAAATTTGAGGTATGTGACAATGGGAGCTGGAGGATTCCATGCGATTGGCACATCCATTTTTTTTTCAATTTTGTAAAGCATTGAGGACAATGCTAATGAAGGGGGAGGGGAATTTAACACCCCAATTTTGACCTTGTGGTATTAAAATTGTACATGATGTATATATTGTATTTAAATCATGGAGAGGAGCTCAAGGCCAAGGTCATGCCATTGATTTGTTGTTTTTTGTATAGGCGATCAGGATTGATGCTTATGGTTATAGTGCTAGTCAAGCATAACATATTTTTATGTTATCATGTAAATACACAATTTAATAAAATACTATAGCTAGCTATGCACTGTAACATGAAGAGATGGGGGCATGGTTTCACAAAGGAATAGGGAGGGGAGTTACCTAGACTCATTCCAGGTGAGAGATTATGGGTCCAATCCTCACAAAACTTGGTCTAATCAGCAGAAGATCCTTCGTTGATCTATCATCCAACGCACCTAGGTGGACTCGATCTTAGAATAAATCCTTTTGGATAAAAATTTTGCACCTACTTGTTGATGTTAAATAACTTTCTAGTTGAATCTGTAAAACTTTTTGATGACCGTCGGATCTGTGTCCTCGCCAGATCAATGATGAACTCCAAATGTGATGAATCGAATTTCATAAAAATTCCTTGCACATGAAAATTTTTCTAAATTGTGTATCTTCAATCAGTGTGTTAGCACATGGCTCACACCATTGCTAATATTGTGAATGGAATTAGCACAGGAGAACTTCCCCATCTCAAGCTAAAAGGACGACAAGGTGGACAGGTGAAATCAGAGAGAAAAACCCGCAAACGTGCCTAGACCCCACAGATCCTAGAAAGCAACAACGCGAGTGGACAACCAATTCAGATTGATGGAAAATTTTTTTTGCCAAAATAAAGAAGAGAAACCTATTTAACTATGGAGGATCACAAAATTCATACCTCCCTTCAAAACCATTGATGACCATGATCATCTGACACTCATGATATACGATGGGGACACAACTTGCGGTGATAACATGCGCAGCCGTTAGCAGGATTGAGTGTTGCAAAGGGGTAGTAGTGCCCGTGCATATGGATGACCAAGATCTTACAACACATTTGATCCACGGTGGTAGCAGGTTTTGCGCGGTAGAGGTGCACGATGGTTAGCAAAGCAGGCCATTGTGACATGCTCAAGGGTCCTGCATCTATCAACAACTAATATCTGATGCGGTCCGAATCAATAGTGTACAATGTTTTCGTCAACGAAAGGTGCAAGGATGCTAACCAAGGTAAAGATCATGAAATCGTGTAAAATTCCATAGCAAGCGATGGGTGATCGCTACGTAGAGGAGATCTATGACCAAAAATAAACGTTGTGCTACTCAAGGTGCTCGAGGGAAAGGGGTATGCACAAATGAGATTCTCATTTGGAGTATGAGAGAGGTTCAGTGAAGCAGGTCATAACTGAGAAACTGAAACTGTTAGGAAGAGCTTGGGCGTCACCATTAGGGAAAGCAAGCGTGCATCTCTCACTCTATGTTTCCGTTTTGGGTCCAGTGTGGATGTTGTACTAAAAGGACAATTTCAGGTAAAGCATTATTGCAAACCTTCCACCTCAGAAAACTATTACAATTTGAATGATGATCCAGAATTTGATTCCCAGTTTTTGTAACATAATTGGGCTATGTTTTGGGGTTGGTCCCGAGAGCCATGAAATTATCAATTATACCTCAATTGATGAGGCAAGGGTTGGAATTAAGTGGAGAGTGCTTGATTTGGTTTGATTTAAATTAAATCATTTTTGTAGGTAAATTGAATATTTTCTAAATAATTATTTGTATCTTGAAGTTGTAAGATGGAAAATTCAGCAGTTTTGACACCCAAAATCCTCACCCCCTTCAATTATCTTGATTGGAGGGTTCGAATGCATATTATCTTATGCAACAAGGGTATATATAGGGTCACCATAGGAAGAGAGGTTGAACCCCAGTAACATCTTGAAAAATCAAATTATCCTAACAAGATTGATGAAGTATTTGACTTCATGTGCATCCACATCTCCAGAGAGTTACTCTTTCACCTTTAGGGTTTGAGAACACCAAAAGAAGTATGGGAGAAGCTCGAATACTTGTTTCAAAAACATGATGAAGTGAGGGGCCATATCCTATAGAATGAGTTGATAGCACTACATCATAGAAAATTTGAAACTATACAACAAGTTTTCTCAAAATTCAAATCACTAGTCATACAATGCAAGCAATGCGGGATTGACAAGAAGGATGAGAAATTGGTGCTCTCAATTTTGAGCAAATGTGGCCCAGAATTATTAGTGTTTGTATATACTTTTCACTATGGGATACTGATTACTCCTAATTGGTGAATTCCATCCCTTGATTTCTTCACAGAGTCTCTAATACAAGAACAAGACAAGATTATATAGATGGGATCCCCTCAAAGCCTCTCCAAATCAATCTCTCTTGGATGGTGAGACAAATAATGCACAAGCAAGGAGGAATCAGAAAGGAAAAGAAAAAAGAAACATTGAATTCAAACCTAAGGAAAATTTTGATCTAGCAGATGAAGCCTCAGGTTCTAATAAGGTCAAACATCAAAGGTTTGACAAGGGCAAGTGCTCCTACTGTAAGAATGGAAACCATACAGATAAATATTGTATGAATAAGACCGCAGATCATATGTCAAAACTCCTTGAGCAGCACAATACTTACCTCCCTAAAGGCACGAGGAAGGATTACTATGGAGGAAATACTAAATATCATGATGAGAGATTCCATGCATTGGAGGTTGGTTTTTCAAAATCACATGCCGTTCCCACTGATTCAGAAGCCTCCAATCACATGGTTGCATCTAAATAATCATTCTCTTCATTATAAATTAGTTATGATCCAAGTATTCACATGGGATATTACACTCAAATCCAAGCTAAAGGAAAGGGTTCAATCAAGTTAGAGCATTAAGTGTTCAAGAACGTACTCTATGTGCCCTCCTTAGAAACAAATTTGTTGTTTGTATACCAAATGACTCATACAGGATCACCAAAGTGAGTGGTATTTGGTCTTGACTCAGTGGAGATATCATATATCTCAAGTGGGAAGCTTATAGAAAAAGGTTTTCCAAACAATGCCTCCACGACATATGAATTCTCACACTTTCTACCATGCTCATATACAACGTCATCTCAGCTAGCACTTAAAAGGGAAGGTAAATTCATCCTACCTAAACCTTTTTCATATGATAATTTTCCCATTAATGTTTTATATTTAGAATCTAAAGTAGAGAACCAATTTGAATCAATTTATGGAATTGAAGATTAAGTTCAATTGGATCTAGATCTAGTCCTTACTCCCAATACTAGGCCTAAATGGGATCAAAATGTTATAGAGGAAGCTAGTAACATGACTAAATTGTCATCTGACATGAGGAGAACATGATATTATTTTCAAAAATATATCCTTGCGCTATGTCAAGCAAAATCACTTTTTCCAGAGAGGTGCTACAAACTCCCAGAGAGATGATACATGATGATAAGGTCTAATCAACAATTTTGCTCACTGAAGAACAAATTGGATCATGTCACTCTTCCTCCATAAAGAAGAGACCAAGGTAACATTTCTTCTCCTATCTGTCATCGGATTGGAAGAATGTGGAGAGGTTTGCATGCACATTTCTAGAAAAGTAGTGCACACAAGAACCATCACAATACATTACTGATCCATAGAGATGCAGATTGTATAAATATTTTCACAAGTTTCTACTCAAGAATAAATTTTGTCTGTTAGTATGAAATATTGATCCTGTTTTTTACTGTTTAGTTTCAAGGGGGGGGGGGGGGGGGGTTCCCATGGGGTTTCCCCATTTCCTTGGCTTGTTAAGCAGTCATTTTTACATTTATATTGTATGGATGACCTTTGGTATTAGTTTCTAGGTCATGGGTTATCCAAGTTAGGGTTAAGGGGGGTATTAGGATTTTTAATTAATCCTCCCCTTGACCACCATAGTCTATTTATCTTTTTCTAGCTTAGGAGTGCATTGCCACTTCACTAGTGCATAGGGGACTCACCTGGGGGGAACCTACCACTCAATGTGCTTATCTACATGAGTTTAGGATCTCTAGGGAACAATTTCGATAATGTAGGAACCCACTCTTAGTGCCATCATCAGTCTCCAATAGTTGACCCTAGTCAGTGTTCAATTATGTTCAATTATGTTCAATTATGCTCCGATTCCCATCAATTTTTTCACTCTCATCCATCCTAGCACCAGTTTGCATGATTTAAGGGAGGTAGGGTGCATTTCATCACCTACCTACATCAGTTAACTGATTGTGAACTAATTCAGTGATCCAAAATTGCATTAGTGATCTCTAGTGGTGATTTTCCCACATTGAGTTATCTATGGAGTCATTCTAGGTTGGTAGATTCGAATCCTATCTTAGGAATTCAAATTATCCTATTTGTAACACCATCGTATTGCATAAAAATTGCTAATTAATGGATGTAATATTATCCTTCCAATTATTGGTCTCATTTGTGTTTAATTTACCATGAATTATTAATCTGAGTTTATTGTTTTGCTTCTCTATTTTGTAATCTTCTTCTCTCATTGAGTTCATGCAGGCCTGAAGATCCTATGCTTCATTAAATTCAACACTGGGAACTATAAATTTTCCAAGTGGGTGGAATATATCCCTACTAATAATTCCACATACGTCATTGTCATCAGGTTCTAAGAAAAAAATATCATGCATCAATTAAGTTTCCCCAAAAATATAGTGACCGGTAATGCCAAAGCATTTAGCTCCATTAGGATGGTAACTTTTTTCAGTAGTATAATATCATCCTTAGTCATTACTCAAACTACCATCCTTGGGGTAATGGCCAAGATGATTCCTCAAATAATAACATCATGAAAATAATAATGAATACCTTATTGAAGAAGAAATTCATTAATCATGGCGTAGGTATGCATTATGGGCATCTTTAGTCACCAAAAAAAGAGTTATTGTAAAATATCCTTTTCAAATGGTATATCATTTAGAGGTGGTACTATCGATTCAATTGGATCTACCAAGAATTAAATTACTGTAGAATTTAGTGGAAAAACCGATAAGATAAAGATGAGTGTTATGGGAAAATGGATCAATAGTAAACAATTCTTCCTTCCTTTGCAAGTTGTAAAAAACAAAACATATTATGTGTGGGATAGTAATACCAATATAGTAATGTTGAAGCTATAAAATGAATAACAACACATATAGGGTTTACTTAGAAGTTTAATATTCCAAAATGACTTGAAAACACAATAAATATGTGAGCTTCAATCAAATGTTTATGTCCAATGGAAAATATTGAATACAGTTGTGTCACCTAGTGGAATGTTTCTTGCAAATGGTAGCCAACACTCCCTTCATAGGGTTCTTTGATCTCTCTCAAATTACCTCCTAACTAACTTGGAATTATTAAGGAAACTACTTGCCTCCTGAGGAAGAATTAAAGTAAGCTTAAGATTCCAATAATGGTGAGAATGAGGATGAAAGAGATGTATATCAAAATGATTCTTCAACTTAAATTTGCTCTTAATTTTTCCTTTTGAAATGCATGCTTATGGATTCCTTTACAGGAGAAATGGAGGTCTTAAAACAGCAGGTTCATCAGGTGAATTCTCCCTCCAAAGGTATAAGAATGGGTATATTATATGCCCAAGCATGTGATGGATTCCAATTCAAATTCCTTTTAGCCTATGCAATTGTGAAGATTTGAATTTACCACAGAAGTTATGAGTCCATGTGTTGGTACACCTACATGGATTTAAAAATATTTTCCACATGACTTCATGTGGGTTACCTTTTGCGAATTCATGTGGGTGGACCAAATTGTTTTTTTCATTACTTCATTTCACATGTTGACCTCATCTAAAGAGGAATCTTTGTGATTTGCATTTTGTATGCCATTGATGTATTTTTGCAACAAATGTCGAAATGTTGCAGGTGTATGAAATTTAGGTGATAACAAATTTCCCTTGATGTATGAGGTTAGGAGGGGCCCATATAGCCAAAATACATCATCGTTTCTTTCCATCATAATGATATTTTGTCATTGTTATAGTAAGTGAACAATTGTTGAGAGTAAAATGCATCTTATGGGGGAGTGTTGGTGATAACCAATGAAGTGATAAATTCATAGGTGACACATAAAGAATGATTTTACACAAATGAGGAAGGTGTCACTATGCTTATGAAATTTTGTCAAGGTAAATTAAAAAATATAATACCATGGGGTCAACTCTATGAATTGTTAGAGTAGGTTCGAAGTTGGATTTCATCGCTACATGAGTGTATATAGCTAGTGGATTGATGTGATGGAAAAAATATTGAGTGGTGAACTGTTGAAGATATTGAATAAAATACAAGAGTGTATGGACCTAAATATTGGTGAAGGTGATAGGATGAAAACATACAATTCTGAATACATATGTCTTCAATCATAACTATGAATGTTGCAACCACCAAAAGGTACAACTCTCCTTGATGTGATGTAAGAGTTGGTGTCGAGCGTAGGGGATAAAAATGAGGCAAAGATAAATTATGGCTTTCTTTTCTAAGTCTAATGTTATCCCTTTACTAAGGAGAAGGGTAACCAAGGGAAAATCATACTTTTTGTAACATTTTGAATATATAGTACTAAAGTTGATAATATTTAAGGCTATTGATGAGATAATAATATCATTGATGAGGGAAAAGAGCATACTATAATTAACTATGGTAGTGATAGAATAACACAATACACACTAGTAAGTGTGAGGCTCATGGCTTCCCTTGATTGGATTAAAATGGGTAGCTGGAAATAGGAAATAATATTCAATCAGTGGTATAGGTTTGAGCAAAGATGGTAGGGGTTGATGGGGTGAATATGCTATAAACTAGGCATCACATGGAAAATGTCAAACTGATATGATTAGGAGGCTCATGTACTAGAATGAGATCATAATAATATTGAAGGTGCTAGTATGTCGCTGACATGGTACAAAGACACTTATCAAGGGTGACCATAGGTGAAACTACCAAACGAATAATGTGATTGTTATTGGTCCCATGTTTTTGGTGTGTTGGAGAACCCTTTTATACAAATGAATAAAAGAAAAAGGGGAAATGTTACAAATGAAAATATGGGTTCCCAATACCATGTAGAGCATCCATGTAGGGATGATATGGTAATAATGGTGTTATAATAATTTAGTAGGGCCCCATTGTTAGTCTTCTTGGGGGTTATTGAGATGATGTTGAACACAAATGGTCTACTAATCATGTTGGGGATGAGAGGGAATTCATAAATTGTAACCATAAAGTGTTGAGGAATCCAAGGAGGCGGTTAGAAAAATGCATGAAGAGATAGGTATCTAGATTTATTGGTGAGATCGTAAATGATCAGATTCCTCATTGTAAGGGTGAAGTAGGATGGATGGCTTGATATGAGGAATTATAACTGGTGGTAGAGGGAAATGTCCCAATAAAGGCATGTGATATGAAGGATATGATGTCAAATTCCGAAAGATGAAAACCTTAAGGATATCAATAGAATAACTAGATATGTGCATTGTGTATAAAGGGGATACAAATCCTGTACATGGGTTTTGTTGATACAAAATTGAATAATTCAAATAGTATCAACAACTATTAACCGTACTTGGGGAAATGGTCAGAAAATACGGTCTAGATGAAGTTTTTCGTGGGGGAACAACGGGTATCATGAGGAATATCTCACAATATTGATCACAGTAATTTTGATATTGTGTTGAATGAATCTACAAAAATACTAAATGAGCCTATGGAAGTTATGGTCAAGTGGCTATAAATAGGGGTGGGGCCCACATTTCAAAATTAAATTTTACCATTGAGCGTTACAATTCCGTAGATACAGGTCTACTCATCCGTGGATTAGATAGAAAAACTCAAATATATGAGTTCCAAGTTAGTCATCATATCCTCTTCACCAATTTAAATAGAGTAAATTTTAACTTAGGGGATTTGATTGGCCATACAAAATCTTGTGGGGGTTTCCATCCAATCACATGGGTATTGAAGGAACATCCACACTATCTTGTGCAACTATTCCTTTGATAGTCACATGCATTATGGAATACATGATGCTTGTGTTATATGGGAAACCTCTGCGACTATTTTTGGAAAAAATGCACAGTTGTACAAATGTATTTGGAAATAGTCACATGATCATGCATCTGAACGGGGATCCACCCACACACTAATTCAGCACAACTTTCAATGGAATAGTCACACTGATTTGTGAGAAGCAAGGATGGAATTTGACAGGTAAATGCCCGTCATGGGTCAATTTACCCATTAAATATAGCTAATATTTAATGGAGACCATCAAAATATGGCTTAGAATATAGAAAACCTTTCGGATTTTGATTGTTACCAGCAATTTTGATGGGTGTCCGCCATTTGAAATTCCAACCCTGGTGAGAAGGGAGTTTTGTATTCCATGTGGATAAAACGAGTGGCCATTTGTGAAACATATTGCATGATAGTGCAACCTTAAAGTGTTGGGGGAATGCAGAATGACTGCACACTCCTTGACACCATATCCACACTATGGTTCAGGTTTTTGGTTCCTTTCTATTTACAAAATGTCCCCATGGGTTCTATTTCGTATGGTTCATGCAATTATGTGATTGTTTCTTAAATAGTCGCATGTTTGTACAATTTTAGGGGATAAATTTATCCCATATGCTATATTTCAATGTATTTTTTCAGAAAAAAAGATTCAGCGATTTCCATTTTTTATACTCTAAATATCACCAAAATTGTCCTAAAACTATATAGAGCCCTTAGAAATTTGAACACTTTTACAAAAATTCGCCAAACATTTTATGGATGCAAATTAAAGAATTAGTAAGATTCACCAAGGTTTCTACACTTTAACAAATTTACGGAGCATAAAAAATTTCCCGTTGTACATGTGCTTATTTTTTCAGTTTTCATAGATTTTGTTGATAAACTAACACATAATTTGGCATAATTGTGTTGGATACTTCATGTTGGTGATGGTGATTGGGTGGTGAGATGCCACTTCAATGTCTTAAGGAAGATAGTGGTAGGATAGCTAGATATTTGACAATGCTTATGTGGGGCAAGGTTGTTGAAGTTTTGGGTTTGTCCCATGAAGCATTACCATGATTGGATATTGTGGGATTTGATAGGATTATTCAGCCACAAGTTGGATTCTTTCGTGGTGGGATATGAGAGGGTTACTCTATTTGATTCTAACATTTTTTCTTGACCTGGTTTCCTATTCAGTGGACTTGAAAGGAGACTTATCTATCTTGGAGTGGTCATATAAAAGTAGACCAATTGATTGCATAGTATTGCTAGGGAAACCTTGCTATGAATAAGTGTTAGGGAATCCTTCTTATCTCTATATTATATCTTTTGGTTAGGGCAATGTTGAATACTATGATCCATTTTATTAGGGTCTATTGCAACCCACTATATATATCGGATCCAGCTTCTCTTAGTGGACAATTTTCTTGGAGGAGTAGAGATCACTTGGGAACATTTTTTGTTGGTCAACATGCATGCTTAATTAACCAAATTTTGTGTGGAGGGCCATGGGAATTTTACCTATGGTTCCATCCTTCACTCCTATTTATTGAGTAGTTTCCCTCTTTGATATCGTTCATTGTGGTATTATTTTAAGGGACTAAGGAGCCTTAAATGATTTTTGGGGCATGATGATGCCATACAAAAGAGGAGGAGAGGCAGGGCATGTGTTCACTCCTCATTATTTGGTGGTGTAGTGACAACATGTGGGTCCTATAGAGAGATATTATCGGTGAAGGATGGAATTTAGGGATGACTTCAACCTTTCTCAATGTATTTGTGTTGGGTGGGGTATTATGGGTAAATACCTCTATCGAACCTTATTCATGTTCTGATGTTTTGGTTTATATGCATGCTTTGTATATGAGATATCTAAGAAATTGATGGGTGTCATGAACACCATGTCACTACTTGAATCTAGACTTAATCTCTTCTTCAATTGGTTGCTTCTAGATTGTCAATGGAGCTATGGAAAGTGGATTTGTTTCAACAGTATTTTCATCTGTCGCAAATTTGTTTAAGAATAGGCCAGCGTTGAACTTATCTTCTATATCCTCATTGGTGAATATTTTATTGACGGCGATAGGTTTTTTCTAGGCAAAGTATGGAATCTGCAAGACTTCATTGGATTAGAGAGATAAGTCCATGAAGATGTCTTTGATTGTTGGGTAATAATCTAGTTGGGTAAAATTCCCCTTGTTTCCTTTCATGTACCAAACTTTGGTATGGTCTAGGTCTAATTGGATGTGTGTCGTCGGTGGAATATTTCGACAAATTTGTTGGGGAACTCACCATCGGAATTAAGTATTTTTCAATACCTGAAACTAATTCTCCAACCACATCTTGGTGGCTTTTGAATCGTTTATCCATGCTTTAGGTGACAACGATTTGAAGTTATGTATTATTGAAACATAGGTCTTATTGAAGTCGAGATCACTGGCTAGTAGAACCTTTGACATCGTTATCCATATTAATAGCAATGGAAACCATATTGCCTATCCAAATTTTTGGCAATTATTGTAATTCATTCTAACGGATACAGATAGGTACCCAAACCAATTATACACTTTTCATTTAGTAGTGACAATTTTTACAGCATCTAACATTTGTAATTTAATGTTAGATAGATGACTAGAATTGGTCAAGCAAATGGAGATAATAATGGAAACAAACTTAACCCACAAGTAGATAATCTTACTGATAATGAGGCATTTTGAATTGTTTACATGTGGCGTTCCTATTAGTTCTTAAACCAATCGTAATGAATTGATTCACATTGGTAGATGGTCCCCCGTTGAGTAACCCAGTGATGTGGACGATGAGGGAGTCAATTTTTTCAAATGGGTTGTCGAACCACAATTTGTTCATCATGGTATATGTTAATAATGTATTTGGCAATCAAATCTTTCAAATTGCCAAAGTTGTCTAGCAAGGGTGCATTTAGTTAGTTCCTCATCTTGGTATTGACAGGAAATTATGCATCATTTTTTCGTCAATCATCTCTAAGCCCCCATTCACGAATATTGATCCAATTTCATCTCTAGGTGCATGTAATTTTTTTCATGTTAAGTCTAGATTCAAGCAGTGACATGGTGTCTTCCTCTTTCTGAATACATATTTGTTCTACTACTCTAGTTGCTCTGGTTAATGTTCATGCTTTCTTGGCTTCCATTTTTGCAGATAAATTAGGTACAGTCATCAAAATATATGGATTTAATGGAGTTTCTGGTAGTTTCTCTACTCTTATGGTCACTAGGAAAAATTCCTGCTAACAGTCTCCAAGTGGGGTTTTTATAGGAATAGCCTCATGTAGGCATTTATTTTGAGTAGGTGATCGCATTAATTGTGAAGTTCGTGGTGGAAAACTAGTTTTCATGTGAAGGTAAACTTGCGAGGCAAGTTTCGGTCTTGGTCCAGTCATTTTGTTGCATGATCGTCGATCATTCATTGGGATATTTCACATTCGGTGACTTATCATGGATTTTTTTGTTGAAATATCATGAACATAAAATGTGCATGTGTCAAGAGTAACACATAAATAGGCATACACCATAAAACACATAAGAACCTAAACTTAATAATGGAGTTTGTCCTCTTAGGACTACATCTCCAAGATTTCTCTACAATGGGGAGTTCATTTCTTATAAATCTTAGCAAAATCAAGTTACATGGAAATACAACATTGTACCTCAAATTATGGAAGTCACCTACAAATTGGCATCTCAGAACATAAAAACAAACTAAACTAGTGCGTTGAGAAGGCCCAGACGGTGAGGATAGACATAAAACATTGCAAACTTTGGAACATTTGAAAATTCGACCTCTAGAATATCCTATGACCCCTAGTGCCAAAACGTGCCATTGCATACATTTTTTGGATTCATGCGGTATATAAAATAATAAATGAGGTTGTACATACCATATACATTGGGAACCATGCCCATAATTTCCCTCCTTCATACCACATGCTTTTAGCTTGACGTTGGGGATGTGTGGTCTCCTCCCTAGTATTGGACATAACCGCCTCTTTAAGTAGTGGTGGGATGGTGGTATTTACAAGACCCACCCCATTTGGCATATTGGTGGTCCATTGTGCTTGTATGTTGGAGACCCGGGGTCAAAATCCATGGGCTTCCCATTGGGGATGTTGTTTGTGGTTTGTTTGGTGGTCTTCCGAATTTATGCCAAAGTTAGGGGTTTGGCTAGCCCCTTTTCCAAACTTAGCAGGAGTTATTCGACCTCGGCCTTTACCCCTAAAACTCATGTCATATTAACTTAAATATAATATTTATTAAATAAATTAATAAGGACCACAAGAAGCCTAGTAGTAAGGCATTGTATTTACTATATGGAGGTTACAACTTTGAGTCTCATGGAGGACGTTTCAGTCTGCCAACCAATTTTGGCCTCTCCCATGGTGACGTGTGTCATTACTGGATTGGGTCATGTGTCACTTCAATATTGGCCCACATGTCTGCCACTCATCCTACTAACTAAGTCACCACATCATCATATGTACTATCCATATTAGTTGCCATGTAAGTTAAAACTCACCACATGTTTCCTTATGGTGGTACCACATCAGTGTCTGTATAGGAAACATGTCACCCTTGTGGTGGTGACATATGTCACTTCTTTTTCCATGTTATGCATAAAAATTATTATTCTGTCGAGATTTCAAAATGTGTTTTTGGAATCGTATCGACGAGGCCTACACTTTAATGTTGGTTGTTCTTATTTTTGATGAGTTTGAAAATCAACCCATTCGGAGATCCTCTTGGATCATTCCTCTCCATTGAGAGGCTTTTGGCCTCCAAAAATTCATCAATGAATAGATAAGTGAGGGAATTTCTCTCTCACCTTTCCCTTCTTGATCCATTATTTTGTGATTGGATGAGTTCCATTTAGTCCCACTCAAATATGTTCCACATCACCCCTTCTTGAATTCCTTGTTCTTTTGTCTAGGATGGCATCCTCTTTAAGCTCATCCAAGTACTCAAGTGCAAATTTCCACTGATAGAACTAAAAAATTCTCCCTTGGATCCATGATCATTGGAGGCTCATAAATTTTCAAATTCTCCACATTCACAACTGATTAAATATGCATGTATGATGGTAGATCTAAATGTAAAGGAATCGGTACCAATATTCTCCAAGATAGTGAAAGGACCATATTTGATGGGCCTGAGATTCTAACCTTCACCATTCAACCAATATTCATTGATGTACATCCACACTTGATCCCCAACTTGAAACTGGTTATCAACTCAATTCTTGTCATGTCAATCCTTGTATTGTGCTCGACTCTTCTCCAATTGATCTTGCATTGCTTGGTGTACATGTTGTATTTTGTTAATGAACTTGTGGACCTTGTTTTCATCTTGTGACACACTAAATCAACATCTTTCCCATATGTCAAGTCCAATGGATTTTTAGGAAAATACCTAGAGCATGTATCATATGGAGAACTCTGAGTGGAAGAATGCAAGGCTTGGTTGTAGGCATGTTGAATATACAATATTCAATCATCCCACAACTTAAGATGCTTATTGCAATAACCTCGAAAGAAAATGAACCATGATTTTGCTTACCACCTCTATTTGTCTATTGGTATGGATGGAAATAAATGGTCCTCTCTTCTACTTGATGTCCATCATCCTCCACAAGCTAGTCCAAAACTCACTAAGGAATTTAGAGTCCCGATCCAATATGATGGAAGTGGGTAGTCCAAAATGGACCTATACATGATGAAAAAACAAATGAGCAGTTTGCTCAGCATTGATATTATTTTTACATGGAATCAAGACACACATATTGTTGAACGTATCCACTAACACATACAAATAATCATGACCTCTTTTATACATAGGAAAACCCATTACAAAATCCATGGAGATGCTCTCCCAAGGATGAGAAGGAATAGGAAGTAGTGAGAACATCCCCAATTTTCTATTAGTGGGATTAAAATTAAAGCACATCACACACTCCTTTACATATTTGGTTACAACATATTCATTTGAGGCCAATATACAAGCCTTTTCAAATGAGACAATTTTTTTCCTATCCCAAAATTCCCAAACATGAGAGAAGTATGAGCTTCTTAGATCACATGAGCTCTTTCATTGGCATGAATGCATAACTTTCCAAGATGGTAGAGTAACTTGTCCTACAAATAATAGTCATCTACCTACGCACCATGGGTTATCTTCTCATAAACATTCTTAAAATCTTAATCATTAGCATATTTCTCAACATAGATACCATGAGAAAGAGAAGCACTCTACAAAATAATGGATGCAACAATAGGAGGTCAAGAAAGAAAATATGATACTTAGTTGCTTGAACCTTTCTTATACTTGATTACCAATTGAAACTGTTGAAGGAACCCCATCCACCTGTAGTGACGATATTTTTTCAACTTGGTTTGTGATTGGACGTACTACAAGGTTTGGTGATCTATATGAATGATAGTATCCTTTCCCATCAAGTAGTGCTTCCACTTCTTAACACTTTGAACCAACGCATTCAACTCTTTTTCATATGTGGGGTAATTAGCCATAGCTTGTGAAAAGTTTCTAAATGGTAACAAATAGGATTGTGGGGTTGCATCAATACTTCTCCCATGGCATAGCTACTAACATCAGTCTCAATCCCGAATGGTTGTTGAAGGTTAGGCAAGGTTAGCATTGGTGTTGTGTTGATCTTTCCTTTCAATGTATCAAAATATTTTATCTCTTTACCTCCCCATTGAAAGGATTTCTTCACGCTGGTTAAAGCATTCAAAGGAGGTGCAATGAAAGAGAGGATAGATATGAACTTCCTCGAATACTGAACAACTCCTAAGAAGATTCTCACTTATGTTGCAGATGTAGGATTGGGCCAATTTACAATTAGATCAACTTTGGAAGGATCAATATTAAATTGTCATCCTCCTACAATATGACCCAAGTACACTAAGAAGTTTTTCCAAATTCACATTTGGACAATTTTACATACAAATTATCTTTTTCAAGATATCCAAAATCAATTTACATGCCCTACATTCTCTTCCCAATTTTCGCTAAAGACGAGAATATTATCTAAATACACAATTACAAAGTCATCTATGAATGGTCAGAATACATCATTCATTACACGCATGAAATTAGTGTGGAGCATTGCAAATCCCAAAAGCCATAAATAACCATTCAAAAAGATCCTACTTAGTTTTGAAATAAGTTTTCCACACATCTTCTTCTGCAATCCTAGTATGATGGTAGCCACTGTGCAAATCCATCTTAGTGAAATACACAACATATTTTAATTGATCAAGTAAATCATCTATGCGAGGAAGAGGATACCAATTTTTCAGTGTGATCTTTTTGAAAGATTGATAATCAATGCACATTCTCCATGTTCCATCTTTCTTTAATACCCACACAATAGTAGAGCCACATGGGGATGATCTAGGCCTGATAACTCTTTGGTCCAACAATCCTTGCACTTTCTTTTTAATTTAAGTCATTTCCACAGCTTGCATCATGTACATGCCCACATTTGGAAGAGGCGCATCTTGTTGAAGATGAATCTCACGTTGGATATCCCTCATCGAAGGCAACCCACTTGGTTCCTAAAATATCTCATCAGTGTTAGCAACAATATCAATCATAGCCTTCTTATGGGAAGGAATACAACCTTGGAAAGCATAAGATTCATCAACATCTTTTTCTCTCACAACCATGAGCATACATCTCTTATTAGTGTTTATGAATATTTTCATTTTTCCTAAACTAACAAGAGTAGAGTTAACCTTCATACTATGAGCCCTTACAATATATTCCACACCATATTTTTTGAGATGGTACATGTTCTCATGTCTCAAGAAGACTTATTTTTTATCATAAGTAGGGGATTTCTAAAACTATGACATAGATGTCAATAGGTACAGTTGGAAGAGCAGTTGAACCGGCATTATTACCATCATTTCCTTTCCAGCAGCAAAAGGACATCCATCTCAACCTCATCAATCAATTTTGATGCAATACCAAATATGACCCTACACTACTTGGTGACATGAAGCTTGGAATTATGACACACCCAACTAAGAGGATATGGATTGGGATGAGGTTTGGTATATAAACCCAACTTTTTAACAACTGATTCAGAGATTAAGTTAAGTTGAGATCCTAGAGTGAAAATAGTTTCTATCTTTGTATGTTTTGAAACAACTCTTATATGAAACAATTCGCTTATTCTTTTATCGATATTATGAGATGCATTAGAGGAACTTGAACCAGTATGAAGGGAAGTTGTACCTTTTACATCGATGGCTGCAATTTGAGTTTCATCCCCTGAATTGGATCCCAAGTCTTGTCGCAATGTTGCAATAGTATTATTCTTACCTTTTCCTCCATACTTTTTAGGCTTGAGTTCAGGATTCAATTTCTAACAATTCTCTCGGTCATGCCCATCCTTTTCACACTTTGTGTAATGGATATTTGATCCCTCTTTCTTTGTTGCAATTGTCTTCTTTTCCTTGCCTTTGCATTTAAACTTGATTTTTTGAAACTTGTGAGGCTTCTTTGGATGGTCTTCTTGTACATGTTTTCCCCTACTTACAATGTGAGTAACTTGCACACTTGCTTCATCCAAACAAGTAGGATTCAATAACAATAATGTATGATGAATATAATTGTGAACTGCACCAATTTATTTCATCAAATTTTCTAAAGTATCTAAAGGAATATTCAATTCAAGAGCCTTATTCCAAAATTATTCTATGAAACTTTGAACATTCTGACCCTTATTTAACCTCATATTTCACCATTCCATCATAGGTTTTTGTACTTAACATGGATAGAATTGCTTTCTCAAAGCATAAGTAAATTCAAACCAAGAGGATAAAAGTTTTCCATTGTTTTTATTACCTTTTTTAAGCTTTCTCTCCCACCAAACGAGAGTGGTACTAGATAATCAAAGATATTCCAATTGCACTTTCACCTCTTCTTCTTCAATCTGTTGCACATGGAAATAAACTTTAATCTGTCTTATCCAATTATTCAATTTCTTTGCATTTGATTCTTCATTGAACATGGACAAGTCGAACTTCATATCAAGTTTCAATAATGTCTTTTTAGAAGTATTTCTCTAATGGAATTCAGAATCATGAGAGGGGGAGGAGGAAGAAGAGCTTGAACTTGAGGAGGGAGATGGAGGTTTAGGAGGCTCTTCTCCATCTTCTTGATTCACTGAAGCTGCATCCTCCTATTTTTCCTTCGTTTTCTTCTTCTCCTTATTTGCCACTGTCTCTTCATAATATGCAAACAATTTCTCCACTCAATCTACCATCTGCTAAAAGGATTTATGAAAATAATTTTCGAACTCGGTGTAGATTTATTCCTCTGTCATCTTTTTCTTCCATCATACATGACCAACCTCAGAATCCTAAGGCACTAATTCACTTTCTCCTCATTTAATTTTTTCCCTAGATATCATTCATAGTCACAATCCAAAAGTCATAGAATCCTTCTTTGATACCACCTGATCAATATCTTTTACATTTGGTGACTTACCATGGATTGTTTTGTTAAAAGAGCATGAACATAAAATGTGCACATATGAAGAGTAAAACATAAAAGATCAAATACACCATAAAACACACAAGAAACCAAAATTGATAACAAAGTTCGTCCTCTCAGGACTATGTCTTTGGGTCTACTCTACAATGGGGAGGTCATTTCTTATAAATCTCAGCAAAATCAAGTTACACGGCAATTCAACAATATACCTAAAATTTTAAGTGACTTGAAAATTAGCTGCTCAGAACAAAAAGTGAATTGCACCACTATGTTCAGAAGGCCCGGATGGTGAGGATCGGCATAAAACACTGCATACTTTGGAACAGTTGAAAATTTGACCTCTGGAATAGCCTATGACCCATGGTATTGACACATGGTAGTCCATACAATGTACAAATCCATACAATTTGTACAACAATAAATGAGGTCGTACAGACCGTACACCTCGGGAATTTCTCCCATGATTTCCCTCCTTGGTCCTATGCTCTTTGAGCTCGACCTTGGGGCCGCGTGGTGTCCTCCCTGGTCTTAGAGATGACCCCCTCCTTAATTAGTGGTGGGGTGGTGGTATTTACAAGACCCAACCCCTTTGGTGTATTGGTACATCCTTGTGATTGTATGCGAGCGACCTATGGTCAAAACCCATGTGATCCTCGTTGGGCATGTTGTTTGTGGTTCATTTGGTGGTCTGCCAAATTTATGCCAAAGTTGGGGGTTTGTCTAGTCCCTATACCAATCTTGGCAAGGCCTAGTCGACCCCCTTTACCCCCAAATACAATATTTGTTACATATATTAACAAGGACTACAAGTGGCCTAGTGGTAAGGCGTTGTATTTACTATATTAAGGTTACAATTTGAGTCTCAAATAGGATGTTTTTGTCTCCCAACCAATTTTGACCTCTCTAGGGGTGACACATGTCACATCTGGATTGCGCCATGTGACACTTTGGGATTGGTCCACACATCCTCCATGTCATCATGATGTCACCCTGCCAACTGGGTTTCCACATCAGTTGCCATGTCATCTTAGATTCACCACGTGGTGGCTTGTGGGGATGCCACATTAGCGTCTGTATAGGCCATGTGTCACCCTTGTAGTGGTGACATGTGGCACTACTTTTACCTTGTTATGCACAAAAAAATACTATTTTACTGAGATTTTTGAACGTGGTATCTTCTTCGTTCAGAGTTCATTTTGAGTGAATGAACACCATTGGAATTGACCCGATGAGCCATACGCTCTGATCTTGGTTTCACTTAGTTTTTATTAGTTTGAAAACTGACCCATTAGGATATCCTCTTGGATCATTCATAGAAGACATGCATTCAAGCAGAGAATAGGAACATGCACAATGAACCATCAAGAGGAACACGTATTTGGGTCAAGTGCTCAACCATTTTACATTCATCATTAAGCATATATTTAGACAAATTTGGAGAGGTTGGTACAGTTATACCCTCTCCAACTTCTCTCAACTAAGGGCTTAGCTATATTATATAATTAATATATGATGACATTACAAGGTCCTGAAGGGTCCCTCCAACATCTCCCCACCTAAAAACTTTGCTTCATCCTCAAAGCACATAAGTATGCAAAAACACCCTTGTCTTGTGATTCTTCAGCCTCCATCTTCAGTTTGGTAGTAGTCGGTCAAAGTCTCACCCTCTCACTAAGGTGGTCGACTACCCTCTTTGTAAGGAGGTCTTTTAGCTTAAAGTCTCCCTTGTTCTCAACTGTTTGAATTCCCTCAACTCATCCTTGGGCCTTTTGGCTCTTCAACTTTTTGTGGCATCTTTATGTATTTTAGCTTCTAAGGTCACAACTCAAGAACTACGTATACATTTCTATGAGAGGGGGCTCAGTCAATTTTGTTATTCTTTGTGTCAACATATTTTATTAAGCTTTGTTCTGTGTGATGTAAGATGTCTTCTGCTTGAATGGTTTCGATGTCTTCTTCTATCGTGAAGGTTTAAAGAGCTTGCAAGTTTTATTATACCACATGTTGATACAAACAACCACTTTTTAACTCAACGACCAAACTTACAATGGCCAATGACCACACCACAGATAACATCGGCTAAAAATTTGATACCTCCCACCAAAGCTTCGCCCAAACAACATGTAATGCGTCAACCACAATCAACTTTTAAAAAGAATACATTATAAAGAGAATCGTCGACTTAATAAAATATAGATAACATAATTCAGTCAATTGCATTTCGGATTAACAATAAGTCTTTGACTGCTCTGGTAGATAACATAAAAATAGGTCGACGAAGTGCAACTGCAAGCAGTAGAATATCCCATGATGTAGAAGGAATCTGCATCACGACCAAATGAGAAATGAGTCTTATGCAAGGCAAAGCACAGGTTCCCCCATTGTAGCAAGATATGAATCTTTCCCACTTTTGTAATTAATGGTCCAATACAGCTTCAACACGTCCACCACAACACTTTGTAAAATTAGTTTAGTATACATGAATAAAGTTAATTTGCATGAATTCTTAGTATGATCTTGTAATATTTTCACAACGGTCAATAGACTGATCTGGTTGATGGATTGCAATGGTAAGAGGACTGCTTGGGCAGCAAAGATCTCCATAAATTATTCCTTGGAATTAGTCTATGGTTTATTTATGTTGTATCATGACCGATGGAAGAAACCCGATCTATTTCTTTTAAAGGTGAAGGTGATCGACTAGATAGTTAGGTCACACTTTTCACAATGACGAATGGTTGGCACGCTGGTCAACCAGATAAAAAAATTCAGTCGAATAAATGGTCGGTTAGAACCTAGTAATGACCATAGTCAAATAAGCAAATTCTCCCATTAAAATATTCTACCGTGCATCAACGATTGCAATGATCTAGGAGCGTTATTTTCCAATTTGATTTTTCTCTTCTTTTGGTCGACTTTCTTTCTTTCTTCCTCCTTCAGGTTTGAACGTCCTCCATCCGTTGTTGTTTTCACCCAGACCGGACAAAGGACGAAAACGGTGACAATGTTAGATGCTCGACGAAGACATGTGTTCAACTGAAGAATAGGAACAGATGCTCGACGAAGACATGTGTTCAACTAGAGAATAGGAAAATGCATAGTGAAGTGCTCAACCGCTTTACATTCCCATCATTAATAGTATATTTATACAAATATGGAGAGGTTGGAGCTATTATACCGGCTCCAACTGTTCTCAATTAAGGGTTTAAGAATATGATATAATTAATATATGATGACATTACATGGGCCTAAAGGGTCCCTCCAACAAGGTTACACAGAGCCCAAAAGAGCCCAAAAGGTTCTTTCTGATTTTGTTGGAGCATATGGAGGCCTTAATAACAATATCAATCATGCATGGAAAGGACTAAAAAAGCATGCTAACCATGCACCCTTGAATCATCACCTAGTTTATACCTAATGAAAACTATAAAAGATACCTACATGGTGAAGATATAGTGGCTGGATAAGTTGAAATATTGAACAATGTAAAATATAGAGTGAAGGGAATCAATTATTCATATTTTTAGTGATTGATGCTAAGCGGAAGGGAAGGGAATCAGATTTTGGAGGAGATTATTGCAATCAATGATTGAAATGATTGTAAGTATTAGTTCCTCTGTATTCAATACAAATAAATTCTCTTCCCCCCAAAGATACATGTTATATGATTTTTGTTGAATAATGAATAACTTAGTTTCATTAATGCATTGTTGAATACTTTTTTGTTACAAGAACGAGGAAGGTTTATTGTATGCTTGTGTGAAGGTGCATCTGTGAGGATTACACAAAGGGAACCAAAATTCAAGGATTTGTTCTCGACAATCCCATTAGACGAACTTCTATTAAAATGTGCATTCAATTTCCTTCTCTAAACTTATTTTTATGATTATGCATGTTGAATCTAGGGAAAGGTTGTGATAGTTGTTATTTGTATCTTTGTTTGTGAAACTAAACACTCACTTGGGAAAGAGAGTTTTTCTTTCGAGCACTATGCCTATTGTTGAGTCTAATAATTTTCATCTTGTCACATCATTTTACCGTGTTTTTCATAACCTTTCCTTCAACCTTTTATCCTTCTCAATGTTCCTATAATTCAATTTTTATGCTTCATGTGGGATTAGGTTAAGATGTTTTTGAATGCATTTATTTTAGTATTTAAAGTGGATTTATGATTAAAAGTTAGAAAAATAACATATCATCACTTATATTTGAGAATTGAGTTTATTTTCTAGTGGTTACATGAACTAGACTTATGGTTATTGGAACTAGCTAGTGGTTATGGGAATAGAACCAATGGTTACGGGAACATGAAATATGCAACTCATGTGTCAAATTCAAATTTCGTCATTCAACCCTAGATGATTTCAATTAGATTTGGGTTGGTTATTCAAGAATATTAAATGGATGAGAATCATAGAGCTTTGGGAAATATTAGTTAGAAAATATCTTGGACATATTATGTGTTGAAATTTACTTACTAGTTTTAGCAAGTTGTTGCACCACACGGGAGACAATTTAATTATAGTATATAGGATCTTAGTAATGTGAGGTGTCCAAGTACATGGTAATTTCTTAGTTTGTTTTGATGTTCATGAAGGGTGGTTTGGTTTCTTTAATATGCATTCATTATTGAATTTTCTATATACTAAATAGAGCACTATTGTAGAAACTTTCAAGGATTGAACATAACCGGATTTACAACCATTGGGGATATAGTAAAGTGTAATTCAATAATGAATTTGTTCTTAATTTATGCATTTTATTTCTCAAATACTATCAATTATCTAATCCTTCATATATTCTTTGTGCGTCTCATAAGTCTATGAAAACCCAGATTGATAATTTAATGCCCATAATTTATGCATATAAATTTTTTGACATTATTGGTGTTGTTTCTAGGGAGATACTAAAGGGATTAAATAATACATAGTCTGTTTTTATTTTCAAGTTATTTTATTTTTATTTTTGTGTATGAATTATGTTACACCAACATTTACAACATAGAGCAGGAGAATCAATAAGAAGAGGTATAAGAACCTACACATTCAATTTAGTGAATTTCTACAAGACCTTGTCATGTTGGTAAAGTAAATTTAGAAAAATATAAGGTAAAAATATTGAAGGTTAGGTAATTAATTTGGGTTCTATATGCATGAATAAAACCTCGAGATAATAATATAGAACTTTCGATAAACATATTTCAATCATTTCCACTCCTGGTGGACTAAGAGCCACTTTATCAACTAACCATTTGCAGGAATATCCATAGATGAATTCATGCATCTGAATGAGGAATAACAATTAGAGTCTTAGGAAAGCACAACCATTTACTAAAAGACAATCAAACAGGGTAAGTCATCAAGTTTATAAAATTAATCCTTTCTTGATAAGTTGAGTATAAGGGTATAAGTCTTTTAGATTTTAATTCTCCTATTGGGGTTTTGGGTTATATTGATCCATCTATGATTCTCTCTCAATGGGACATGTTTATCTCATTTGGGTCTAATGAAGTCCAGGTAAGGTGATCAACTTACCCATCGCAAGGTAGTGAACTTAAAGTCCTGTAATATCCATTTTGATTTGATAAATTTATACAAATTTATAAGCTATTGGGTATCATATTTTTTGGGGGGGGAATGGAATCATACCATCATAATAAACACACTCACCAAAAATCTCACACCCACATCATAGTTTAAGAGAATATTGTCACTTCTAAATTCTTGTAGAAAATTGGTTTTGGAAACCTCTTGGAAACATAGTTGGGACAGTTAAATTTTGAGGGAACAAATGAAGTAATTTTTAAATACTATTCCTATGGGAGATATCTATTGAAATATAATTTACATACCAATTTTAATTACTTCATTTTCATGTAAGGTGAAAGCATTGTGCCTAAATTAGTGACTGCATATCTTCAAACCAACATAGAAAAAACGTTTCCTCCTTGATTATTCATCAGATGTTTTATACATAAATCCGAAGAATTTTTAAAACCAATTTCTACTAGAGATATATAGTTGAATATAATTTCTTCTCCAAGTAAAATCATATCAATCCAACTTTCATTGAAAAAGTTATGCTAAAAATAGTGACTGTTTTTCTAGGTAAAATTCATGAAGAGCTTGAAAAACAAGTTGCTCATCATTATGTTTAGCATATCATTTCAACTCACTTTCAAAAGTTATGTGTACTGGAGATATCCTTATGAATCCACTTCAAATAGGATTTGGAATAACTCAAATTGGGCATATGACAAAAAAATTATCAACAAAATATTGTAAGAAGGTCTAGTGTGGCTACCACTCCTCAACATGTAAAAAACAAATTCTTTATTTTTTTCCTTGGATTTGTTTTATAAGCACTACTTGTAATTCATTTCATACAGTTTGGATAAAAAGAGACTTATCACCTCTCTTCTTCCATGATATCACATTTTATTATAGGTAAGTACTAGCTTTCTGTAGGTCTTGGGAGGATTTAAAGAGGCCAAATGTATGGGTGAGTGATTTTCAAAATAAAACTTTTAATATCTACAAAAGAAAGTGTGACATACAAACATTAAAGCCAAGAAAATACAACATCATGTGAAGTATTGTAACTTTGGAAGATATTCTATTGTATTTTTGTTGTATTCTCCTTTGGAGATGTTATTTATCCATTCAGAGATGTCCTTGATGTAATTGGACATGTGAAATTCATTATGTAAAACCTCTGTTGTAAGTTGGGGCAATAGCACCCACAAAAGTAATATATAAAATGTATTTTGTGTCTTCCTAGGTAGGTCGACCCTAATTAAATAACTTGGTTGACCTAGTTAGTTATTTGAGTAACTCACCTAATGAATCTAAATAGGTGAGGTGCCTCTCTCATTCACAAACACACCTTAGACTCAATAATTGCACAAGAGAGAGAAAGAGAGAGTGTCTACTATGGAAGATGAGCAACTATTCTTTTTGTTGGGGTTGTTGCACTATACTTGGTTGAATTCTATACTGAGGATTTTTTGTGGATATTTCTCCCTTGTGGTTTCCCCGAGGAAAATATTTGCGTTCTCTTTTGTTGTTGTACTTGTCTTTCTTTCAATTATCCTTTGCTTATGGTTACGATGTTATGATGCTAAATGTTTTAGATCTTTTATAACCATTAAAAATATAACATGGTATCAAATCCACCCTAAAAGAAGAAGAAACATTCCTACAAGGAATAAAAGGACTTCAAAAGAAGGACATCTCACAACTCAAATGTTTAGTTGTGATGAAAAAGGACCCTTTGCAAAAGAATGTTCCAAAAAAGAAGAATGGAGGGATGATTTGATCAAGAAGCACCAATCGATCATACACAATGATGTTTGGATGTGAGTTCAAGAAATCAAGGGAAGTTTTGTAAAAGTATTCCAAGAACATCTGCAAGATCAAGTATACAGCAGATCAAAGTATCAAAAGATACAAAGAAAAGTTTTTGGTTTCTATCAGAAAGAGAGAATAAATTATGGCAAGACACTACTCTAGGGGCTAGACACACCTCTTAAGTGGTGGATATTACACTATAAAGTTGGTGTAATCAAAGTAGAATAACATATCAAGCACCTACAGGGTTTGAGACTCTTTACACAAAACCACCTATGCACAAAAGGATTTGTACAAGCTCAGTAGGAACCCATGGGATAGCACATACAATTACATGAGGAGCTTTAGGATCAACTAGATTAATGGATATCCCAACCTTTACTACAAGTTTGAATCCTACAAAGTTATAGAAGCTCATAGATGGGTCCAAGAGAAAACTATGGTAGATCTCAAAGTTCGAGAATATTGACATGATTCTTGGAATTAGAGGTCCTCAGAATCAGGAGATGAATTTGAACAGATTGGCAGAGAATCCAGTAATTCAAGAAGACAGAGATCAATATGGAGTCTACGAAACAAACAAAAATGAGTATTTGAACTGTCATTTCCTATATATCTAGTTGTTTAGTTATGTATAGAAGATTTTGGAAGTCTATTATGCATTTTAGAGTGTTTTGCATTTATGAACAATTTACTGCTAATATGCATATGATGGGTAAGTGGATTATGGTGATGTACAATATTACATTGCTACTTATCTAGAATGAAACCTATTTGCTGACATAATGTATTGGTAAATATGGAAGGCATATATAAAGTTATCGTATGTATACAAGATATGGATGAATGTTGTATTAGCTGAAATAGTTGCATAATTATATAACACATATTTTTATGCATAAGAATTTGTCATTATGAATATGTTATGAAATGTTTCTAATCATACAACTGTAGTTGACTTGTAGGAAGGATTGTATGCAATCACCTACAAGAGAATAAATGATGAAGTTACAGATGTATGATGAAGTTGTGGATGTACGATGCAATTAAAAATGTACAAAGGAGAATGATAAAGAACAAGTTATAGAAGGGATTTATAAAGATCAAGTATGTTCCTACAGAGGAACATCTGGAAGATGTGTTGACTAAGCCTCTATCTCATGTAAAGATTGAACAATTTCGAGACAAGATTGGCGTAATCTAAAAATACCTCCTTGGAAAGAGGGAGTGACTGCAGAAGATCTCCGAGTTCGACAAGGTATGATAGGATGGAAATCTTCTTGATGTACTAAGTCTTTACCAAGAGTAAAGAGGATTCCAACCTTTACTTTAAGGTTGAATGTGGAATACTGGTTTATGTCAATGACCTCACAAGAGAGGACAAACTCATTATAGATGCAAAGAGGAAGTGCTAGAAAGATCACCTCATGATGATGTTTCAGTTTGCAATCAGGTGTGATCTCATGGATTGGTGTGGTTCAAAAGGACCTCCCTTGAAAGGGGGATCAGTGGTGATGATGATGTTGCAGTGGGATTATATCATCACTGGAAATTAGTCCTAAAGTGATCTGCAGACTTTTGTCTCTGTGATGTGGTGGGATTGTATCATCCCTAGACATTAGTCCTAAATTGATCCACGTACTTTTGTCTCTATGATGTCATGGGATTGTATCATCCTTGGGCATTAGTCCTAAAGTGATCCACATACTTTTGTCTCAGTGATGTGGTGGGATTGTATCATCCCTATACATTAGTCCTAAAGTGATCTATACTTTTGTCTTTGTGATGTGGTGGGATTGTATCATCTATGGACATTAGTCCCAAAGTGATCCGCAGACGTTTGTCTCTATGATGTGGTGGGATTGGATCATCCCTCGACATTAGTCCTAAAGTGATATATAGAATTTTGTCTCTGTGATGTGGTGGGATTGTATCAACCCTAGACATTAGTCCTAAAGTGATTCACAGACTTTTTTCCCCGTGATGTGGTGGGATTGTATCATCCCTGGACATCAGTCCTAAAGTTATCCACATAATTTTGTCTCCATGATGTGGTGGGATTGTATCATCCCTGGACAGTAGTCCTAAATTGATCTGCATACTTTTGTATATGTGATGTGGTGGGATTGTATCATCCCTAGGAATTAGTCCTAAAGTGATCTGCATAATTTTGTCTCGGTGATGTGGATGGGATTGTATCATACCTGGACATTAGTCCTAAAGTGATCCTCAGACTTATGTCTCAGTGATGTGGATAGGATTGCATCATCCTTGGACTTATGTTCTAAAGTGAAAGGGATTGATCATCGCATAAGTGGATCATGTGTGTTTCAGGTTATGTTGTTGAGATAGTTTCAATATTCTTATACCGGTATGACAGGTTCAGTATTTTCATACTGATGTTGATGTGGAAAAGTTCAATATTTTTTATAATGATGTTGATGTGGAAAATTTTAGTATTTTCATATTGATGTTGATGTGGCAGGTTTAGTATTTTCATAATGACGTTGATGTGGCAAAGTTCAGTATTTTCATACTGATTGTTAGAATATAATCCGTCAGGATTATATATTGTAAATAAATAAATAAATCTAAATAGTAGGAAGCCGAAAAGGTTGGACGGAAGGTGAAACAAAATCGTCACATGAATGTATAAATGAATGCATTACCATTGGAATAATATTGAATCAGGAGTTATACCTATCAGTGGTATCAGAGCTTGGCTATTTTCCTACCATAACTCCTGGCTGTAGTGCATGCCTGCCATTCTTCCTGTGTTATTAGAGCCTAGCTGTTTGCCATAACTCCTGCCTGCATGCTTGCCAGACCTCCATTCTACCTGCCTGCCCATCGTCAGTATGTCTCTGCGTGTGTTTCTCCTCCCCCAGCCTGCGCATGCATTATTCTCCTTCAAATGTTTGTTTGAGGTTACCTTGGAATGATATGCTGCTGCAGATGTCGAACCCTCCACCCTCCTGATCTGTGTGAGGCATCACCGCTTCTTTTTTTTGTTGTTTTTGATAATGCTCTCA
Source organism: Pseudotsuga menziesii (assembly GCA_001517045.1). Lineage (NCBI taxonomy): Eukaryota > Viridiplantae > Streptophyta > Pinopsida > Pinales > Pinaceae > Pseudotsuga > Pseudotsuga menziesii. The sequence continues at coordinate 280,735 of LPNX010543295.1, read as the reverse complement.
TTCTGTCACTTGGGTATAGTGCGCTCATTGTTTTTCCAGTCCTACTTGCTCTTGTCTGCTAGAACGTGCTTATAGACATAATGACTACGTGATTGGGGCATTGTCTACGAGCTTCTTTCCACTTGTCTTTTGTTTGAATTAACGAAACCCTAGTTCATTGGTGAATTCTCTGATGAAGACTGTCTGTTGGCATAACCCTAGTCCATTGCTTGGAGACTGCGTTGTGAAGGATTATAATGTGTTCAGGCTCTGTGGTTTTCAATAAGTATTTTCATGGCGTATATGAATTTGATGAGCCTGTGACTGATATTTTCATGGCGTATATGAATTTGGAGCTGGTATCAATAGCTACCCAACTGTGAATCTTATCGGACCTCCAAGTGATTGTTTGTTGTGTTATATGCACACAAGTGATTGTGTGTTGTTTGTGAATGAGCTTTGGTATGTTGAAGACTGTGTGTATTGAATACTAGACGGTTGTGATATATATCCTACATATATATCTGCGTGGACTGTGTGTATTGAAGACTGGACGGTTGTGATATATATCCTACATATATATCTGCATGGACTGCGACTTGAAGACTGCGTCGAAGGCTAGGCACTCCAACAGACTCTAAGTGAACCCTAAATTGACGAAGTATTCTGATCATGTTGAGTTGCCGGCCGAAAAATCCATAGCCACTTTGTTGAGATCTGTTGCTTTCGAGAGCTGAAGCTACGATTTCATGAGAGAGTGCTGGAGATTGAAGTCATATTGAAGAGATTGAAGTAGTGTTGAAGTCATCATTTAGCATAACCTGCACGTGCATATGTTAGTTTATATGTGATGTGGTGGGATTGTATCATCCCTAGGAATTAGTCCTAAAGTGATCTGCATAATTTTGTCTCGGTGATGTGGATGGGATTGTATCATACCTAGACATTAGTCCTAAAGTGATCCTCAGACTTATGTCTCAGTGATGTGGATAGGATTGCATCATCCTTGGACTTATGTTCTAAAGTGAAAGGGATTGATCATCGCGTAAGTGGATCATGTGTGTTTCAGGTTATGTTGTTGAGATAGTTTCAATATTCTTATACCGGTATGACAGGTTCAGTATTTTCATACTGATGTTGATGTGGAAAGTTCAGTATCTTCATACTGATGTTGATGTGGAAAAGTTCAATATTTTTTATAATGATGTTGATGTGGAAAATTTTAGTATTTTCATATTGATGTTGATGTGGCAGGTTTAGTATTTTCATAATGATGTTGATGTGGCAAAGTTCAGTATTTTCATACTGATTGTTAGAATATAATCCGTCAGGATTATATATTGTAAATAAATAAATAAATCTAAATAGTAGGAAGCCGAAAAGGCTGGACGGAAGGTGAAACACAATCGTCACATGAATGTATAAATGAATGCATTAGCATTGGAATAATATTGAATCAGGAGTTATACCTATCAGTGGTATCAGAGCTTGGCTATTTTCCTACCATAACTCCTGGCTGTAGTGCATGCCTGCCATTCTGCCTGTGTTATTAGAGCCTGGCTGTTTTCCATAACTCCTGCTTGCATGCTTTCCAGACCTCCATTCTACTTGCCTGCCCATCGTCAGTATGTCTCTGCGTGTGTTTCTCCTCCCCCAGCCTGCGCATGTGTTATTCTCCTTCAAATGTTTGTTTGAGGTTACCTTGGAATGATATGCTGCTGCAGATGTCGAACCCTCCGCCCTCCTGATCTGTGTGAGGCATCACCGCTTCTTTTTTTTTGTTGTTTTTTATAATGCTCTCATTCTGTCACTTGGGTACAGTGTGCTCATTGTTTTTCCAGTCCTACTTGCTCTTGTCTGCTAGAACATGCTTATAGACATAATGACTACGTGATTGGGGCATTGTCTATGAGCTTCTTTCCACTTGTCTTTTGTTTGAATTAACGAAACCCTAGTTCATTGGTGAATTCTCTGATGAAGACTGTCTATTGGCGTAACCCTAGTCCATTGCTTGGAGACTGCGTTGTGAAGGATTATAATGTGTTCAGGCTCTGTGGTTTTCAATAAGTATTTTCATGGCGTATATGAATTTGGAGCTGGTATCAATAGCTACCCAACTGTGAATCTTATCGGACCTCCAAGTGATTGTTTGTTGTGTTATATGCACGCAAGTGATTGTGTGTTGTTTGTGAATGAGCTTTGGTATGTTGAAGACTGTGTGTATTGAATACTAGACGGTTGTGATATATATCCTACATATATATCTGCGTGGACTGTGTGTATTGAAGACTGGACGGTTGTGATATATATCCTACATATATATCTGCGTGGACTGCGACTTGAAGACTGCGTCGAAGGCTAGGCACTCCAACAGACTCTAAGTGAACCCTAAATTGATGAAGTATTCTGATCATGTTGAGTTGCCGGCCGAAAAATCGATAGCCACTTTGTTGAGATCTGTTGCTTTCGAGAGCTGAAGCTACGATTTCATGAGAGAGTGCTGGAGATTGAATTCATATTGAAGAGATTGAACTAGTGTTGAAGATGGAGTAATGCTGGAGTTGTCTACGATATGCCCTCTTATCTTCATGAAGACCAGCGTTGAATACCTATTAGTGGTATTGTGACTGATATATGCTGATGGTATTGCTGACTGATATATAATGCTTGTTGTGTTGAAGACCTATCAGTGACTGCAGTGTGACTGATATATCATACTGATATATGTTGAGGACTGATGCATTAAGACTGCTAGTGGAGAACGTTGCAAGTCATTGAAGCTGCCTGCGTGGAGGCCCGTGAATGCTATGTGTTGGAGCTACGACCTCTCAACTCACTGCTGTGACTTGGAAGACTCCATTCAAGAGCGTGGAGGTATATGCATCTTGTATGAGTTCATGCATTGTAATTTTTGAGGTCTCACTGCTGCCATCTCAAGAGCTCCAGACCATTGTTGCGACTGTGTTGATGTGTTGACTACTTGATCAGGGTAAAAGTGTTGAGAACTCATTTGTGTGAGTGCTACTACAAGTCTGTTACAAGAGACTTTGTTGCTGTATTAGTGTGAAGATTTTAAATGTAATATTTATATAATAACATTCTAGAACAAATGATATAGAGCAGTTGAGGTAGAGCTATTGAATTATTTTTAAGCTGCAAAATTATTTGTATAGGTTGCAGAATCATATTGTAATGTGTAAAGGAGCAGGAATCTAAACCTGCATCCGATATTTTTTTACAAGTATTATGTAAGTTGCAAATTCCAGATTGAATATGCATAATTTTCATCTAGTGTTGGTGATGTCCTCACTGGCAAGGAAACATATCCAAAATGGTCTAGAAAGATCACGAAATCAAGCAAGCCTATTGAAGAATCCCTTGACTTTGCTCAGGAAACAAAGTATCGGTCCAAAGACCCTTCCAAGGGAGATTGCAGCAAGAGAGGACGAGGAAGAAGAAACTTCAGAGGAAGAGGGGGCAGAAACAACTTCACCAAAAGATCAGATTTGCAGTGCAAGCGTTGTGGAAAGACTGGGCACACATCATATCAGTGTTGGGCTTCATGGGACTCCATCAAAGACAAGCATAACCAGAAGAAAGATGATAATAAAAATCAAGATGCTAGTAAATCTTCTGATTCTGCTCATTGTATTGTTGGACATTGTAATCTTGGAATTAATGAAATGACTTCACTTTCATCTTACAAAGATTGTTGGCTGCTTGATACTGGTTCAACATCACACATGACATTTAGAAAATACTGTTTTGAAGAACTTAATGAAACAATAGATGGCATAGTTTACTTTGCAGATAAGTCAAGTCTTAAACCAAAGGGAATGGGCACCATTCCACTGAAGATGCCTGGATTCCCTGATTTCTTGTTGAAGAATGTTCTTTATCTTCCAGAGTTGCAGAGAAGCCTGCTGTCCTTGGTGGAGATTCGACAGCAAGGCCATTCCATCCACATGTTTGATGGAATCATAGAAATAAGAAATCCCTCTGACAACCAAGTCATTATGACTGGATACGAAGATGGGAAGCTGATGAAGCTAAAGGGTTCATCTACAAGAGTTCAGAACTATGCCTACCTTTCTCAGCATGGAGAAGGTAATTTGTCATCTAGTTCATTGTGGCATGCAATATTTGGTCATCTAAATTATAACAGTCTTCGTTTGTTGAGAAAGAATGGTGTATTTGGTTTTCCCACCATTCCCAAAGAGAAGAACAAATGTGATGCATGTATATTAGGGAAACATAGTAAGCTGCCATTTCATGAATCTAATTTCAGAGTAAGTAGGAAATTAGAACTAGTGCATTCTGATTTATGTGGCTCAATGCCAACTCCTTCTGCAAATTGGAATAAGTATTTTATGACATTTGTTGATGACTACTCAAGAATGTGCTGGATTTACTGTTTAAAGACAAAATCAGAAGCATTTCAAACATTCTAAGACTTTCATGCATTGATTGAAAAACAAGCACAATAAAAAAGTGGTACACTTCGTACTGATAATGGGAAAGAATACACTTCAAATGCTTTTGAAGATTATCTTCGCCAACATGGAATTGCACATCAGACTACAGTTCCCTACAATCCTCAACAAAATGGTGTAGCAAAAAGAATGAATAGAACCATAATGAATATGGTTCGCTCAATGATGTTTTTCAAGAATGTAAAACTAATGTTTTGGGGTGATGCAGTGAAATGTGCATCCTATTTGAGAAACAGAAGTCCCTCAAATGCTCTTGATAACAAGACTCCACATGAAATGTGGTTTGGCCATCTCCCTTCAGTCAGGCATCTCATAGTTTTTGGTTCCACCTGTTATGCCTTGATTCCAAAGGAGCAAAGAAACAAGCTTGGTGCTCGAAGTAGAAATTGCATTTTTCTGGGGTACGAAGAATACTCCAAGGCATACCGTCTATATGATGAGGTAAACAAGAAATTTTTTATTTCCAGAGATGTCATTTTTCTTGAAACTAATAAAAATGACCAGTCCATTGATAGACAGCTTAATCATTTGGAAAGTTATCCTCATTCAAAGACATATTCTGAAAATGAATATGAAATTCCAAACCTTGAAGGGGGGATTCCTATTCTGGATCAAACTTTGGAATTTCCATATGAAGCACCAACTCCCCCACATGAAGAAGTTCCTGCTACTTCACTTGAACAAGAGGTTCAACTGGATGATGTGATTGAGAGAATTGAAATACTCTCAATCAATGATGAAGCACCACCAGCTGATCAACCAGGACCATCACGGAAGATTCCTAAATGGGCCACAAAGACACTTGAAAGTGTCCATCTAGTTGAAGTTGGAAAGATGGGAACGAGAAGTTCGAAAAGACATGAAGGTGGAGGAGGAGCAGATAATTCAGGTGATGACATGGATGTATCATTTGATTGTGAATTTAATTTATCTGCTAACTTTGAACCAACTTCCTTTGAAGAAGCTTCTACTCGAGTTGAGTGGAAAGAAGCTATGCAGAATGAGTATGATGCACTCATAAATAATGGAACTTGGAAGCTGGTTGACCCTCTAGTTGGAACCAAACCAATTGGCTGCAAGTGGGTGTACAAGAACAAATATGG